>PITA01005968.1:25660-105101 GCA_004023965.1 Spilogale gracilis
CCTACCCTCCATGGACTACTCCCCCCCCCCCAATTTCCTCATATCAGAGAGATCTTAGGTAATTGTCTTTCTCTGATTGACTTATTTCACTCTGCATAATATCCTGCAGTTCCATCCACATCGTTGCAAATGGCAGGATTTTGTTCTTTTTGATGGCTGCATAGTATTTCATCATATATACATACTACATCTTCATTCATCTGTTGATGGATATGTAGGTTCTTTCCGTAGTTTGGCTATTGTGGACATTGCAGCTATAAACATTTGGGTGCACGTGCCCCTTTGAATCACTACATTTGTATCTTTAGGGTAAATACCCAGTAGTGCGATTGCTGGGTCATAGGGTAGCTCTATTTTCAACTTTTTGAGGAACCTCCATACTGTTTTCCAGTGTGGCTGCCCCAGTTTGCATTCCCACCAACAGTGTAGGAGGGTTTCCCTTTCTCTGCATCCTCATCAACATCTGTCATTTCCTGACTTGTTTATTTTAGCTATTCTGATTGGTATGAGGTGGTATCTCACTGTGGTTTTGATTTGTATTTCCCTGATACTAAGTGATATTTAGCACTTTTTCATGTGTCTCTTGGCCATTTGGGTGTTTTCTTTGCAGACTGTTGTTCTTTTTGTAGTTTTTTAGGTTGGGCATTTAGTTTGGTGATCTCAGCTTTTTTAATTTAAGCCTCGAAACTGTAACTTTATCTGTAATTACTGTTTTTGTGATGATTTTAAATATTTTTTTAAAAGGTTTTATTGATTTATTTGACAGAGAGAAACACAGCGAGAGAGGGAACACAAGCAGGGGGAGTGAGAGAAGGAGAAGCAGGCTTCCTGCCAAGCAGGGGGAGTGAGAGAGGGAGAAGCAAGAAGCAGGCTTCCTGCCAAACTTCCCCCCGATGTGGGGCTCAATCCCAGGTCTCCAGGATTATAACCTGAGCCAAAGGCAGTCGCTTAACCAACTGAGCCACCCAGGCGCCCCAGTGATTTTAAATATTTGATGAAATTTGCTTTTTGGCTTAATATATGGTTGGGTTTTCTAAGTATTGTTAGTATGCTTGAGAAAGAGGTATCTTCTCTAATTGTTAGCTGTATAAGGTTCTATGTGTCTCCATTATATAAACTGCTGTATGTCTCCATTATAATAACTGTGAGATTCAAATATTTTATTTGAATTTTATTTAAAAAAATTTTCCCCCATATGACTTAACCAAAAACAAAACAAGAAGTATAGGTATATATGCATTTGTCTAATCTTTCCTGGTATCTTGAGGTTATTTTATTATTACATAAAGCAAGTTAAGAATGATATGCCTCAGTAAATTGAAACCTTTATCTTTGGAACCTTTGTTTTTTGTCTTTTAAAAATACTTTATTACTGTGTGTATATGCCTGTGTTGGGGTGTATGTGTGCATTCAGTTTGACAGTCTCTGAAAAATGATCTATTTATATTTATTGTGGTTGGGGCTTGTTTCTGCCATCTACTTAGTACTTTATCTTTTCTGTCTCTGTCTTACCACTTCCTCCCCCTTATCTTCTACTACTTCTTCCTCCCTTTATAAATTTGAAGACTTTTTACTTGTTTATTAGTTGTTTTCTTTATTTCATATTTTTTCCACATCGATTTTGGAAGATAAATACTATTTCAGTTTTCTTATGGTTCTTTTGAAATTTTACCATGCCTACTTAACTCCTAGTAGTATCTTAATGCCTTCTCATATAACACAGGGACTGCGGAGCAGTTTAACTCTGGTCAGCTTCTTCCCTGATTTAAATGGTTCTGGATTAATGCCTTTTTAAATGCTGTTGTTTCAGTTTAACTCAAAGTTAGCCGGGCCCACAAATGCCAATTTGGAAATTCCATGTAACCTGTTCTTATCATCCAGAAGTTATTTTCTGCAGTGGGGAACCTTTGTCAGGGTACTCCATTAGCCAAACCTGGAAACTAAAAACTGCCAATCATCACTCTTCTGAGGGTTTGATTCTCTGAAGAAGCAGAAATTTCCATTACTACTTTGATCAGATTCTATGCCCAGCTTTAGTTGGTAGACCTGACAAAATGAAGCTTTATGTTGAAGTAATATCTTAGGAAAGCTAAAGTGATCATTATTTCAGAGGAAAAGAAAATTAGAACTTGGCCTTAACGTATTCATCTGCTAGCAGTTGTATGAAATAACACATATTCAAGATTAATATTTAAGTGGTGGCATTTATTTTTCTGGAAAGTCAGCTTCTGTTATCTGATAAAAACGTGCATAATTCTTGCATATATAGAAGCTACAGAAAAACCATTTGACCAATTTATTCATATGGCCCCTATGAAAGGGAATCTCTAGTGTAGATAATGTGGAAATAATAAAGTTTCAAAAAATATTCGAGTGAATCATTCTGTTTTTGAATATGGTCTTTGTATCTTAGCACTTTCTTGTTTGTATACTTTTGTGAACTCTAAAGCTTTTTTTTTTAAGCTGGTATTTTTCTAAGAGAGAAAAATACAGTCTGAAAAGATAAAGTTTTAAGTATATCATCATAATTTGGACATACAAAGAAAATGAGACTGAAAAAACATAATTTTTAAACCTGCTTAATTATTCTCAGCTATGATTCAGAACCACTGAAATTTATGAGCAGACATTTGAAGTAATTTTAGATTTATCAAACACTATGAGAAATTTGCAGCAACTATCATGTTGCAGTATTACTTTATGCCCCACTCAAATTGTAGTATGTACAGCAATTGTACTTCATTTCTATTTATATTGATGGTACAAAAGAAGTATTGAAAGGAACAAAATGTGGCTTTCAATAGGTAAAATGGTTTGAGTATTAGAAAAAAATGAGAATTTGCATTTAAACAACTCTATCATTATCATAAAACTTTATAAAGTCAATATTTTTAAAGGATATGTGATAACATATTCAGGGAAGAAATTCTGACACTTGGGATTTATGAAGGGTAGAGGAGTAAAAGAAAAGTAAAGCACTAGTATTTAGATTATTTCAGGTAGATAAAATCTACTTAGATAAATGGCAAACTCATTTGGAAAAGCTATGTAATGTCTATAATATAAAAATCATAAACTATTCAAGTTACTTTTTAAAAAAATATTTATTTGACAGAGAGAAACACAGCTAGAGAGGGAACACAAGCAGGAGGAGTGTGAGAGGGAGAAGCAGGCCTCCTGCCAAGTGGGGAGCCTGAAGCGGGGCTGGATCCTGGGACTCTGGGATCATGGCCTGAGCTGAAGGCAGACGCTCAACAACTGAGCCACCCAGGCGCCCCCTATTCAGGTTACTTAAGTACAAATTAAGTACTTTGGAGTTAGTATTCATAATTATTAATTCGTGTGTATTAAAGGAAAACAACTGTTTAAATACTTGTATGCATTCTCTTTAAGGAGTAAAACCATTTTCAACAGTGAAAAGTGAAACCTTTAAAAAATTTCTGAGGTACCTATTACTCTGTGATTTGTATAATGCAGGGACATATATGGAAATGTACGTAGGTAGGTAAGTATGTAGATAGATAAAGATATATAAGAGTATATGAAAATGAATATATAGTGATATAGATGTATATAATAATATCCCTTTTCCTGAGGTATTTTGGGCATTGTAACAGTCCTTATAGTGACTTTTCTTTTTCATATGCAAGAATTTTTATTGAGTTTTTAAATGTGTTTTTAAAGCGTATGAATTTGTTTTTAAATAATCATTATTGCTAATACAAATCTTACTCCATAAGTTCTCAGGGCTCTTGCCCTGGGGGCCTGGGGGCCTGGGGGCCAGAGGAGGGTTATATAATAGGCAATGTAAATTTGTAATGCATTCTTTTGCTTTTTTAGTAGTCTGCTGTCTTAGGGTTCAAGATTGATTTTATGTGATTTTATGTTCAAGCCTCCCGTGTGGTAGGTAAAGTCAGTACAGTATATTCCTTAAACAGCAGAGATACTTCTCATCATCTTGAGTGGTGTTTTTGAAATTGCAGAATATTTTTAGATTTATTTATTTTAGAGAGAGAGGGTGAGCAGGTGGAGGGACAGAGGGAGAGAAACCCTCCAAGCAGACTCTCTGCTAAGCTCAGAGCCTGACATGGGGCTCCATCCCAGGAACCCGAGAGCATGACCTGAGCCGAAATCAAGAGTCAGATGCTTAACTAACTGAGCCACTCAGGCACCCCTAAAATACCATTTTTTAAATGAAATGGACATGATGAAGGAACTGGATCGTGTCTGGCACCATTTTGGACATTCTAATTTTTGAAAACAAAAGAATAGGAGGACTTGCGCTACCTGATTGTAAGACATACTGTATAAAGCTACAGTAATCAAGATAGTGTGGTACTGACATGAGGATAGACATATAGATCAGTGGAACAGAATAGAGAGCCCCAAAGTAGATCTACACCTAAGTGGTCAGTTGACTTGTGACAGAAGTGCCAAAGTAATTCAGTAGGGAAAGGATTTCAACAGATGGTGCTAGAATAACTAAATTTATCTATTTGTAGAACAATCAGCTTTGACTTTTGTCTCTCATCAGACACAGAAATTAGCTCAGTGGGTCATAGATCTACATACAGAAGCTAACATGATAAAACTTCAAGAATAGAACATATGAGAAAGTTTTCATGACCTTAGAGTGAAGATTTCTTAGGATACCAAAAAAAAAAGAAAAAAAGAAAAATAAAAAAATGAGTAAACTGACCTCATCAAAATAGAAAATTCTGTTGAGAAAATGAAAAGTCAGTTATAGACAGGGAGAAACTATTTGCGAAACCTGTATCAGATAAAAGACTTGTATCTAAAAAAAAAAAAAAAAAAAGACTTGTATCCAGAATGTTCAAAGATTCTTACATCTTAATTGTGAGAAAAACAGAGCCAAATGGGCAAAAGATTGAATAGACATGTCACCTACAAAGCTTTATAAATTTTAGTGATGCTTAACATCATTAGTCATGAAGGATATGCAAATTAAAACCACAGTGAAACACAAGGACACATGGACTTTAACATTTTAAAAAGAAAACAAAAAGAAACAGATCATACAGGAGTGAGGGAGGATGTGGAGTTGCCACACATTGCTTTTGAAAAGGCAAAATCATATCATCCCTTTGAATAATAGGTTAGCATTTTGTTGTTATAAACATGCACTTACCATATGACCCAGTTTAAGTTGTAGCCCTCCAAAAGGATATATTTAAGTTCTCTACTCTTCAGTACCTCAGAATATGACCTTATTTGGAAATAGGGCTATTGCAGCTTAAGATAAGGTCATATTAGAGTAAAGAGTTCTTAATCCAGTATGATTTTGTGTTCTTACAAAAAGAGAGCCACAGAAGACGCACAAAGGAGAGATGGCTGCATACAGACAGAGACATAAAAGGCGAATACCATATGAGGATGCAAGCAGAGGTTGGAGTTATGCAGTTTTAAACTGAGGGCTGCCAGTATCAGACAGTACTGTAGGAGAAGCTAAGAAAAAGACAGAACAGATTCGTTCCTAGAGGCTTCAAGAGACCATAGCTCTACCTTAAACCTTGATCTCACACTTGTAGCCTACACACTTGTAAAAAAATACATTTCTGTGTTAAGCCAACCATATTGTGATACTTTGTTGTAGTAGCCTTAGGAAGCTAATACACTCCATAATATCACTTACAGGCATTTACTTAAGGGAAATGAAAACATACTTTCACAAATATGTGCTTGAATATTCATGGTGGTTGTATAGTCCCAGTAGCCAAAAGTTGAAAATAATCTACCAGTGTCTACTAGTTGGCTGAATGAATAAACAAATTGTGACATACCTGTGTGATTAAGTGAACTGATAGACACCACAACATGGATGAGTGTAAAGAGATTATACTAAATGAGTGAACTCAGTTCCAAAATTCTACATACTGTATGCTGCTAGTGATAGGACATCCTAGGAAAGACAAAACTATAGTGGCAAAAGTAGGTCAGTAGTTCCCAGGAGTCAAGGATGGATAGAGGAGATTAACTGCAAAGGAACGCTAAGGAGCTCTTCAGTTTGTAGAAATGTTCTATATTGTGATTGTGGCAATGCTGTAAGATTGTATATTTTTGTCAAAACGCATCAAATTATTTACTTCAGAATGGCTAATTTTATTAAAAATATACTTCAACAAAGCTGATTAAAACATTTAAAAGAATATAATAAATGTTTATATTGAGTCTTTAATGAATATACTTTTAGATTGAGTGGAAAAAAACACTGATCTTAACATTGCACAAATGATACTTCTATCTGATAAAATTTTTGATGATGGCATCAATTGTACAGTCAAAAAATGCTGCATCTCGGTAACTTAGAAGTGAAGATAATGTACTCTGGAAAAGGATTCTAGTGATGATAATAATACTAATCTCAAGGAGTTGAATAAAATCTTTATGAAACAAAGGAAAGCATTATTTGCAAGTTAATTTATTATTGGGTAATTTTAAATATCTGTAGCTGAACTATATTTTAAATGTTTCCTTGACACTCTAAAAATCATACATTTAAATTGGGGGGGTAGCTTGTTTTCTTTTTTTACAAGGAAAATGGAGGATTGCCTTATTCAGGCATGCATAGAGCTTCCTGTTATACCCAGTTAAGCAGAGTTGATTAAATCCTCCTTTGTCCTTCCATGGGTCATTGAACTGTGTCTTGTTCTGCACCTGTTATACTGTATTGCATTTAACATTTCCATATCTGTAAATTTAGTTAGGTGGTATCTTATTTATCCCTACCACAGTCTATAATACCTGGCTGTTGGTATACTCAAAGTACAAAATTAGTAGATAAGACAGAACAATTTTTATAAAGAATCAGTCTTGTGCCATCATGCCTTTTATAATGTTTGACATTTATTTCAGCAAGCACTTACTGAGTGTCATGTGGAAAGCATTATACTAGCTGCTTTGGGACATATAAAAATGCTGTAACATCTAAACTTTTAAGGTGAGAATAAAATGTAATTGCTATTTAGTGAAAGGCGTAACAAAAAGGATGAGGGTAGGTAATCACTAGAGCTTTTAGGTAGATCATAAGTTTAAAAAAAGCTGGAAAAACTGTTTAGTTTGATGACAGAAGAAATCACTTCAGCAGCATAATATTCAAAATATTCATAAGTTAAATGTCATTTAACAAAATTCTTCCTGAGATTTTTATAAAACCATTCTCCTTACTGTCATATTGTTAAGTTGATCAAAAAGTTAGACTGTGCAGTAAATGAAAGACTCTTCACCTTAGAAGAATGGAAGACTTGAATTTTCATATGTAGGCTCTTAGACTTTTCTTCTGATGCTTCAGCATATTTCTTTTTCTAAAGAAGTACAAGGAAGAATAGTGCCGCTAAGATTCACTGTTGTTGTTGTTGTTTTACCCTTTTTGAGTAGATCTCAGTCTTCATATAGGGTCAAATAGCTATGAGACAAAACCTTTTACCTCTCCTCATAGGGGCATTGAACAGGAAATAGAAGCTTTGTATGAAGTATTTTTTATATAAATGATCTCAGTATAGTTCCAAACTCATTGTTAAAATGGATGTCAGAGTTTTCTGTGAATGTTGTGAAACATAAGGGTTCTTAATCTGCAAATTGTGATAAGGTGTCAAATAGAATTACTCATGGCTGATGGGTTCACTTAGTGAATTGAATGAAAACCAAGCTTTGGACATGAGGCATGTAGTCCAGAAGAGCACTGGAGTATGAGGCAGAAGACCTCTTCCCTATTGTCACAAAGTGGAGGATCATCTCAGTATTCCATAGTACTGTACTGATGCCTATCCCTTAAGCAATAGAAAGCAATTGTAAATGAGAAAGCCTTTTTGAAGCCTCCTGCCACATTTATCAAAACTAATTAATATTGGATGATTAGAAATTAATATTGGTAAGTTACTATTAGCTTCATTCATGTATTACCAGTTTTTCACTAATACCCTTTTTTCAGTTCATGTATTACCAGTTTTTCACTAATACCCTTTTTTGATTCCAAGAACTATTCAAGGATACCGCATTGAATTTGGTTGTCATGTCTCCTTGGTCTAACATACTAATTTTCAAGTGCCTTTAAGTTTTACAGATGTCTGAAAATTAATGTTTACCTGTATTAGGAAACAGAATATGGCTTGAATATCACTCAGTCTTTCCTTGTTAACTCTAGGCTGTATTTTGAAGCATGTTACTATTGTGTGCCATCCATGTTTTTTGCCTTGACTTCAAGCCATCTTGCTCTTCTTCTAGGTGGCCTTCCGTCATTGTGCCCTAACCAAAAAGCCAAATAGCAGTGTATACTAAAGAAGTTGAAAAAGAGGGAAGAATATTGTGGCGTTATGGAAAGCCTTCTGTTTATTAGTGAATTCAGATAGAGTATTGAGAGAAGCAGGAGTGATTAGGGAGGTAAAGAAAATGACATGAACAGAGACTTGAAGAATTTTTGATTCTGAAGGACTTCCATGCCTTTTCTGTACAGTTAGTTTGCTACTGCCATTCTTGGGAAAGAAGAAGGATTGCACAAAAGCACTTCCTGAATGATTGGGTATGGGGCCTGGTGAGGAAGGAGGGTTAAATCTAAAGTTTTGTGTCTGCACAACTGGTATGATAAATGAAAATGCCATTAAAAAAAAACTCGTTCTGATTATGAAAGTATAATTATCTAAAATGTTTGGTAAGACACAAAGGCAAAAAAATACATGATAAAATCAACCGAGTTTACTATAGTTATAACCACTGTTGATATTTTTATATGTATATGTATTTTATATATTTAGATTACTACTGATACACAGTTTTGTAACCTTTCTCACCTTAATCCATCATGTTTTTCCCCGCCATTAAATAGCCTTCAAAAACTTGATTTTTTATGGCTACATGATAGTTTGTTGAAAACCAGAAATGATTTAACTAATGTTACATTTTCGTTGGACATTGAAGTTATTTTGAGTCTCATTACTGATTTATTGCTTTCAGCCTCATAATAGGAAAATCTACCGACATCTGTATTTACTGTTTTAGGACAATTTCATAGGGGTGGGATTACTTACCTGATGGATTTTACACATGTAGCTAAGGAACCTTTAAAATGTTGTGCCCCTTTCTCCTTCCACCAGTAGTGTGTAAGCCTAATTGTCCCTCTCGCACTTTTGCTATCAAGTACTATAATTGTTGGACTTTAGAAGGGCCAGGTTTGTTTTGAAGATTATTTTGACTGTGGAGTTTCAGGTGACTATTGAACAGACAAATACAATCTTTAGTAAGTAGTACTAGAAGAAGTAAAGTGATAAATGCAGATATATAATGCTACAACGGAAGATTTAGAAACTCTAAGTGTAGTTTATATGAAATAGGATATTTCTAAGCAATAAAGGTATGTGGTATGTGTGGGGCGGCTGGGTGACTCAAGTTGGTTAAACGACTGCCTTTGGCTCAGGTCATGATCCCAGGGTCCTGTGATTGAGCCCTGCATTGGGCTCCCTGCTTGGCGGAGAACTTGCTTCTTCTCTCACTCCCCCTGCCTGTGTTCCCTCTCCAGTTGTGGGTTTCTCTCTGTCAAATAAATAAATAAACATCTAAAAAAAAATTAAAGATATATAGTTTGGGTAATGGTATCTGCGGCATTACATACAGGAAAAGGGGGGAGCTAAAGATTGAACTCCAGGGCTAAAGCCCAGGTAATACGGGCTGGAAGTGGAGAAAAGGGTCTTTTAAGGTGAAAGGCAATGCAGGAGATGATATAGAATGTGGATTTATATAGTAGCAGTTGTATTTTCTCCAACGCCTATCCTAAGGAGTATTTGGTTTTTGCTTACTGTATAGCGACTGCTTTTGTAATTTCAAATTTCTGACCCAGTCTCAATATTCTACTGTTCTACTAATGAAACACTTTTATGTCACATGGATTAATATATTTTTGACCTTCTTAGTAAATCTTTGCTTTTTATATTCTTTTAGATGGTAAGGTATTACTGAAGTCCTTGAATGGCAGTTGTAGGCCTCAAACTGTTTAGTTCTGTTTAAAAGTATTTTATAGCACAACAATCATATAGTAACTAGTGATGTTACTGGTGCATATTCTAGACTTAATAATTTATATTATATATGATTGATATATTTTCCCGTTATGTAGAATTTTCTAAATGTTGAATATAAAGTGAGAGAATTTAATAAATGTTTAAGTAGGATTTTAAAATAAGATCTTACCTGTTTCTGATTGCTCTGCTTTGTGTCTATGCTTTTAATTCTGTTTCTGCTTTGTAGCAGAAAGGGAAGGAAATGGCAAGAAAGCATAGAACAGAAAACAGGGATCTTAAACTGTGATAACAGCATTTTACTTTGTAATGACAAACAATATATGCAAAACTGCTTGTGCATTATGTGAGTAGGGTATTTTTGAGACCTTTCCTCATTTGACCAGTATTTTGAAAAAAGTTGTTGTATTCTGCTGGTTATCATTGCAATTTTTTGAGATGGTGATAGGGAAGTCGTTCAGGAAGGCTGGCATGCACCTGGCTGAGCCCAACAGAGCAGTGTTACCTTAGTGAATTCACTATAATACCAAAGACGGTAATGAGTTTTGGCAAAAGTTATTATAGTTTCTTACATCTGTCTACCCAGTAGGAGTAACGGTTGCAGAGCCCGGGTAGTTATGTCATATCTGAGAATTGGAGTATTTTCTCATGTTTCCATTGTCATTCCTCATTCTTCTTGCATGTCAGATCTCTTCTTTCCCCCAGTTGTATTGAACCTCAGCAGCACTTGAGAGTTTTTAAACCTCTCTAAGCTTGGATCACACCTGTGCTGAGTAAATCAGAATCTCCTAGGTAGGACCTAGGAATCAGTAATTTTTAAACCTCCATGGGAAGTCAGGGTTGTGATCTATGGTTTTAGGTGTAGTAATGGCATCAGTGAACTTAATAGTTCTTAAGGAGGTTGTTTATTAAAATGGCCTAGAAGATTTCTCCACAGTGTTCCTTCCCTCCTTTTCCCCTTACTGCTTGAGTAAACCAGTGTTAATGGATAGGAGTATATAGCCCATGCCTTCCATGAGTCATGAGTTAGGACAAGAAAACCAAAGGATCAATATGTGAAATACTGTTTTCCTGTACTCTTTTTGGTAGATACTCTGCTTATGTAAGTGACTTTGCATCTATCCAGTGTAATTTCATATTAATGATTTTGTGCTATTTGCTCACTATTTGCCTATTCTCAATAAGGCAGATGTCATATATGTTCTGTTCATCACTCTGTTTTCAGTACCTAACAGTGCCTAGCACGTAGTGGGTACTCAGTAAATGTTACAAAAGTGAATCATTAACACTGAGTTTGGGAGTACCTCACTGTTTTATGTCTATATGCACTACCTATATTATTAAGCTTTATAATTACATTTCCACCGAGGAAAAAGATCTTCTGTAAAGCAGAACATAGCAGGAAATAGATTTATTGAATTTTGAAAGTCTTTTTCAGGTCAGGGATTCTGTGTGAACATTATTAAGGTTTGAGCAGAAATGCACTCACAATACAAAAAACATTTCCTGTGGAAGTATGTGTTTGCATACTTGGCTCTCCTATCAAGTGTCAAACCAAAACATACAGAAAAACTAGTGAAAAGCAGTTATTCTGATAGTCTGTGCTTAGTTTAAACTTCACGATGAACTAGAGTGTAGGCACATATATCAGCTTGTTAGGTGTATTTTACCCATAGTCTTGTCTTAAAGTATAAGGTGGAAATTAAAAATGAGGTGATCCTGTCAGATGTGTTTGATTTGTGATACAGATTTACAGTATATTGGACAAATGGCTTAAATTTTAGATGAGTCCTCAATTTTACAGTGTGTAAAGAATGGGGTGAAGGAAGTTACCGAAGAAAGTTTAAGTATAGCTCTAGCCAACATATGTAAAAGCTCTTCTTAAATTTATGTTATTTCAGAATTAAGGAGTCTCTGGCGCCAGAGTTCTCTAGTTCTAGGATTGAGGATAATAAGATATATAAATTCACTCTGCATATTTAAAATCCTTTATGGCTTAGATTTTCTTATGTAATCTTATCAGTGCTTCAGTGATATAAAACTCACTTGGGTTCCCCCCCCTAATTTTTTTAAAAAAGAAGGCAAAACAAAACAAAAAAAAACCTTTTTTGGACAAGTAAATAATTCAGAATAGAAAAGAATATACAGTGAAAAATAGATTCCTTTATATCCCAAAGTATCAGATCCTTCTTAGAGGAAACCACTATTAGCATTTTCTTGTTTATCTTTCCAAAAAGAGTCCATTCTTATTGCCAGCATACACATGCAGATAGCTTTTGTAGCTTATAATATAATAGAAGCATTGATATCCACTGCTCTATGCTTCCTTTTTTTTTTTTTTTTTTTTTTTAACAGTATGTCTTGGAGACCTTTCAAGGTTGCTTTTGAATTTTCCTCATTGCAAGTTGGTATGATCTCTGAATCTTTACCAGGTGAAGTCTTCCCTACTTTTTCTAACATCCTTTTCAAACCCAGCATCTTCTATCTCTTCATGTAATTAATCTCTCCTCTGCTTCGCTTCCATTTACTTTCTTCATTCTTCTCTTATACACTTGTTACAGTTCTGCCTTTTCAGGACTTCTGTACAATTCTCTTATCCCAGGTATCCCTTATCTCAGTGTGGCTCATCCCATCTGCAGGACCATCATCTCCATCTAAATAGACCATCTCCATCTTCACCTCCATCTCCATCTAAGGCCCTAATTCCTGAGTTGTCAGTATGTATCTCCTTGACATAACTATTTCTTGTATATCTCTAAGACATCTTAATCCCAATATGTCCAAAATCAGCTCCTTTTTCAGTGTCCCTGTCTTAGTAAATGGCATCTATATCCATCTCAATTGTATATTCCAGAAAACTATGAGCTATTCTTGATAGCCCCTTCTTATATTCCATGTTGCAAAAACATAACTTTGATTTTTACCTCCTATATCCCTCCCAAATCCATCCTCTTCTCTTTTTCTCTAATAGTGCGTAAGTCTAGCCTACCATCTTCACCTGGATTACCACAGTAGTCTACCCACAGCCCCTCTGGTCCTCTTTCAGACCATTCTTCATATAGCAGTCTGAGAAAGCTTTCAAGATGTAAATATTGTATGACCCCTTCCCATGCTTAAATTATTTACTGACTTTCTATTGCTTTTAGGATGAAGCCAAATATTTTTAATATAGCCTGACAAGGTCCTGCGTGGACAATCATTACTACTTCCTTCTTTTGTTATCTCAACTGCACTCTCCCCTTATTCTCTTAGGTCCTGCCACATTGGCCTTATTTCTAATCCCTCCAACTCTACCTTGCTCCTTGCTGCCTCAGGGCATTTGCATATGCTATTCAGTCTTCTCTAGCTTTTCCCTTTCACCTCCTAGTTAACTGCATTGGATGTTTCGAATATCATCTTAAGCATTGCTTTCTTTGTGACACTTCCCTGATCTTCCTAACTAGGTCACATTCACCTTCCACTGAACAAGGTATAACCCTCCTTTGTAGTAAATTTTCTATTTTACTTTTTTTGTGTACATTTATATTTCATTAATATTTATATCCCCCACTAAATGGTAATCTCCCTGAAGGCAGTGGCAATTATATCTTTAGTTTCCAGCATGGGTGCCCAGCACAAAATAGTAGACACTTAAATCTTTAGTGAATGAATTAATGTATTTCTATTTTTCCCATTGAATCTACTGTGGATAGTATGCAAAGTACTGTACTTTGCATATTGTAAAAGCTCGAATACATTTTTCAGATTCAGAGTGAATTCATATGCCCCATAAGGTACAAATTAATAAGCAATAAATCATCTCTTTTTTTGTTTGTTTTTTGTTTGCTTTGTTTTTTGTTTTTTTGTTTGTTTGTTTTTTAAAGATTTTATTTACTTGACAGAGAGAAACACAGTCAGAGAGGGAACACAAGCAGGGGGAGTGAGAGAGGGAGAAGCAGGCTTCCCGCCGAGCAGGGAGCCCATGTGGGACTTGATCCGGGGTCTTCGGGATCATCACCTGAGCTGAGCCGAAGGCAGTCACTTAACCAACTGAGCCACCCAGGCGCCCCACAATAAATCATATCTTAACATCATCTTTTACCAGACTTCACAGGTCTTACGTTTATTGGAAAGAGGTCATTCTGGGGGTAGGAAATAGGATAAGATAATTGTGATCTGGTAGCAGTTAGCTAGGTCTGTCTTTAGTTAGTAGAATTATTTCCTTTCCTAAGCCATCTCCCCTCTCATAATCTCATATTTCTCCCTAATAAGTCCTGAACTTCTAATTACATTCAAGCTAGAGAACTATGACTATTTTCCAAAGCACTCAGAAATAGCACCTGTTTACTTAAAACAAATTACCTAAAGTTTGGAAAGAAATCTAGAGATGTGGTTAAACTTATATTCTCTCTAGATAAACTCACAGTGTCTGCCTTCCAGCTACTAGCCAGAAGACTTATGGGAAGCTGCTTAGCTGTTATGAGCTTTGGTTTTCTCATCTGTGAAGCTGGGAGAGTTACAGTGACTTCTCTTTCATTCTCTTGACATTGTCTTTTACAGAGCAGAAGCTTTTAATTTTAATGTAGTCCAGCTTATCAGTTTTTTTTTCATGCACTCTGTCTCTGATGTTTTATCTAAAAAGTTACTGCCATACCTAAAGTCATATAGGCTTTTTCCTATGTTCTCTTCTGAGAGTTCTTATAGTTCTGCATTTTATAGTAGTTCTGTGATCCATTTTGAGTTAATGTTTGTGAAAGATGTAAGGTCTCTCTCTAAATTTTATTTTTTTACATGAGAATGTCCAGTTGTTCCAGCACCATTTTTTGAGACTGTCTTTTGCTCCATTCTGTTTCCTTTGCTCCTTTGTCAAAGGTCACTTGACTTTATCTATGTGAGTCTATTTCTGGGCTCTTTGCTCTATTCCATTGATCTGTTTTTCTATTCTTTTGTCAGTGCCACACTGACTTGACCACTGTTGTTTTTATACTGAGTCTTTAAGTTGTTGGGTAGTGTCTGACTTGATTCTCCTTCAGTATTGTGTCAGCTGTTCCTTAGCCTCTCCATGTAAACTTTATTATCAGTTTGCTGATATCCACAAAATAACTTGGTAGGATTTTGACTAGGATTCTATTGAACCTATAGATGAAGTTGGGAGGAACTAATTATCTTGACACTTGAGTCCTGTGACCCATAAACATAGAGTATCTCTCCCTGTACTTAGTTCTTTTTTTGGTTTTATTTGTATTTTTAATAGTTTTTGTATTACTACATGGGGTATTAAAATTCAGGGAGGGGTGGATAAGTCCTTTCAAAGTTAAATTAATATGGCATCTTACTTCAAGCTCTTCCATTATGTAACCCATGCTTCAGTAAGAACTTTGTGTTAGTAAGTTTTTTTTCATTTCAAACGCATCCTATACTGCATATATACATATATACACACAATATACATAGGAATATTTATTTTAATACTGTAATGATTTAAAATGGAACATTTAGCATTATACCACAAGTTTTTGCAGTTATGTCAAGTCTTGGCTTACGTCATTACGTCCTTTTCTTGTTGAACTAAGTTCAGCTAATTTTAAGATAAAACTTTTTGCCATAGGGATGAAAAAGCATAGAATTTTGCATTTAGCTTGATATGGGACTAAAAAGTTGTGTGTGTAGAAGCATTGTTTAAAAAAATGCTTATTTATAGCATGAATCCGTTATTAAATTGAGCATCTGAAACCTTGTATTGGGAATCATTCCAGTGCTAGAAAAGTATAGTGTTAATGATCCTTGCAGTAATTGTAATTGTTGAATTAATATTCAAGCTATGAGAAAATGGATTTTGCTAAGATAGGAGTCCTTGTGCTGCTAACGTTTAAAGTTAAGTCACTGGTTAACAATAAGAGCTACTAGTAACAGAAAGTTTTTAGGTTAAGTTTGTCACTCTCTAAACTTTTTACCTGCTTTTTTTTTTTTTTTTTTTTTTGTAAAACATATAATAATAACTTGTAGGAAACATGGTATTTAAATGAAGGGATGAATGTTTGTATGGCACAAAGCAAGAGAATAAAGCTACTTCTCATTTTCTTTATAGCCTTTAAACCAAAAATTGCATCTTCAATTATGGAATGTAATAATTGATTTTGGGGGGGGGGGCATTTGTGCATATGCATATTGAGGTTTCAGTAAACAAAGCTCCTGTTAATTTTTTTCTCTGTTTTCTCATATCTTGACTCAGAACTGGAATAAATTTTACTTTTACTGTATTGGTGAAGTAAATTAAGTAAATGAACTCTTTATGAAGGTAATATAAGAAAATGTTCCCTCCCTTCCATCTCCTTCCCTTTCTTTCCTTTCCCCTGCTGTTAAATTGGCTCTATGGCATCTCCCTTTCTTCTCACCTTGGGCAGGTCCCACAGCTCTTCAGTCACTTTGAGTTACTAAAATACTTTTAACTTTCAGGGTGTACAGTCCCCTGTAAGTTGTAGAGCCCAGTCTTTATCTTATAACTTCTTAGAGCTTCCATTCTAGTGAGACAGACAGATGATAAGTAAAATAAATAGGTAAACTATATAGTATGTTAGTGATAAATAATATGGAAAAAAATAGAAAGGAATACATAAAATGTGTGGAGATCATGTGTGACATTTTTAGATAAAGTAGCTAGGAAAGGTGTGACTGAAAAGGTGACTTTTTAGTCAAGACCTGCAGGAGGTGATGAACCCAAACCATGTTGCCATCGTGAAGAACAACATTCCAGGCAGAGCTACATCTGTGCAAAAGCCCTGAGGTGGAAGGTGGAACATTGTATGTTGGAGAAGCAGGTTGCTACAGACAGTTGAACAAGGAAGAGAGGAACAGATAAGAAGGGTGATGGTAGTTGTGGTGGCAACAAATCATACAGTGCATTGTAGGTCTCATAAGGCTTTGATTGGAACACAGAATAGGAGGGTAAACCTTTTGGAAAGTTTTGACCAGACTTAAATGATCTGATTTACTATTGCTTTGCCTAATTGTCATTTGCACATAGACTACCATGGTGGGAATAGGGCCAAAGGTGGAAGCAGAGAGGCTATTGTTAACTAACCAGGAGAGGATTCTGGTGTTTTGAATCAAGGTCGAGATGGTAGGAGTAAGGAGAAGTAGTAGAATTTTGAGTTTGTTTTGGAGATCAAATTGACAGAATTTGTCAAGAAACTGGATGTGGGATAGAGTGTTGTCAAAGATGAGGTCTTTGTTTTTGCCCTGAGGAACCAGAAGAATGGAGTTGGCATTAATTGAAATAGGGAAGATTGTAGGAGGAGTTCAGGAACTTACTTTGGGACATGTTAAATATGAGACACTTTTCAAAATTATTACATCCGAAATACTAGATTTCAAAATTAAAACTGTTTAGTAAACTAGCAATTAAGATGTATAGCTCTGGGACTCAGGATAAAAAAATGTGGGCTGGAGATAGAAATTTGGGAATTGAGAGCCTACTGGTACTGTTGGAAGCCATAAAACTGCATGAGGTCAGCAAGAGTAGATGTAAGTACAACAGAGAAGAGGTCCAAGCACTGAGTTCAGAAGGACTGGCTGTATTGATAGGTTAGGGAGGTAAGGAACCACACTTAGTGGTTGAGAAGGAAGGAACAGTAAAGTTAGGAGGAAAACCAGTAAGTATGTTACTCTAGGAACAAAACAGGTGAGTTATATCAAGGAGGAAGAAGTGATCAACTGTGTCTAGTGCTGCTGGGCCAGTCAAAGAAGATGAAGATCAAGGGGCACCTGGGTGGCTGGCTCTGTCGTTGGGCATCTACCTTTGGCTCAGGTCATGATTCTGGAGTTCCAGGATCGAGCCCTGCATCAGCCTCTCTGAGCAGCAGGAGGCCTGCTTCTCCCTCTCTCACTTGTCCTGCTTCTGTTCCCTCTCTGGCTGTGTTTCTCTCTGTCAGATAAATAAATAAAATCTTAAAAAAAAGGATGTGAGGTCACTGATGACTTGACGAATGCTGTTTCAGCATCGTGAAGAGGAGGCAGAGCCTGCTAAGAGATCTGTGAGATGTGACATGGAAGGGGTAGAGTAACAGAGGTTTGTTTTTTTAAGAAAGATTGGGAAAATAGTATTGTGATACTCTTGTGAACATGATTCACCAGAGACAGAAAACAAATGATCTAGAATGGCATGTGGAACTGCTTGTGTAAAAGAGAAAGAGAATGTGAACTAGTGAAAAGGTATGAATAGTACCTGTCTTGAGATTATTGACATTTATTACTCATTTTCCACTCAGCTGGAAAGCCTCAGTGGCTGGTCAGCCTGTAAAATGCTTTGCTTGAATTTGAATGGAGGCAACTTTTGCCTGCAACATCTCACCCTTTACCCTGACCCCCTACCACCAAGAATGTCATGATTTATGCAGATGGCACCTTTGTGAGAAGGAAAAGGCCTCCTTATTCTAAACAAGGCAACTAAACAAGTGCTGGATTTTAGCCCTCATTCACCTTGGCTTAGTATTCCTGGAACAATAAGAATCATACTACCATAAGCTTTGGCCCTACTAAGTTTCTCCTAAGGAAAGTCACATTTAATATTCTGCTTTAATAAACATATGCTTTGTCCTGTGGCAAAACAGCGTGAGTGAGAAGAAAGTAAATTTAAGAAGCAATAGGAATTTGATGTAGAAATCCCAGTTTGGCTGCCAGCTGGCAGAGGGGATTTAAGATGCATCATCTACTTTCTGTGCCTTGGCTTTTTCAAGTATTGGGGAGGGGGGTTGACTTCAACTAGATTCTTCTCAGTCTGAAATTCTGTGCTTCATTAAAATGCAGTAATCCCCAACTTCTATATATCCTCTGAACCATAGCATAGTTGTGCTAAGAGCTAAGAAATATAACTGAAGAAGTTTGTTTTTGGGTTTTTGTTTTGTTTTGTTTGAATAACAGCTTCCCTTGGGTTCTTATACAAATAAGTATTAGCAGAATTTGGAAATTAAGTTAGATGTAGTAGCATTGAAATTAATAAGAGGAAATATAGCAGACCATTGAGGCCAATACAGATGAGTTCAGACTTTAAGTTCTGTCTGAGTCATTTTCTGGCTGTGGGACATATGGAAAGTTATTTAACTCTCTTAACCTTTGTTTCCTCATCTAAAACTAGGAATGTACTAATAATACCTACTTCGTGGATTTGTAAGAAGAATTAAATGAGTTATGCACTATGATGCTTTGAACAATGTCCAGCTTGTAATAACGATGACTTAAACCTTAGCTAATGTTGTTATGATTATTACCACTATTACCACTACCACTGTGTGACGTGTATAGTTTAGAAACATTTTAGTAAAACAGCCATACCATAGAAGTCTTTGACACTATAATTTAATCGTATAATGATTAAGTCACCAAGGGAAAAATTACCTTGGAAAAGAAAATGCTTTTGAATCAGGTTAAACCTTTTTTGTACTCAGATTTTTGTTTTTAGTTACAATAAAAATTCACTTAGGGAATATACCTGATTCTCAAATGATTATGAAACAGTGAGCCATTATTGTAATTAATTTTAGTTGCTGTGTGTACTTGAAACTTAAAAAATAGTATTTATTTTGAAAAATGTATTTCCCTAAGTAAGCCAACATAGTAAGGTTTTATTGTTCATGTACCTGCCTTAAAGATAGGTATTTAAAACATGTTGCAAACATTTTGATTATACCATCAAGTTTTCTGCACCCTTTCTGCATGAACTATTTTTTCAGAGCACACATTTGGATTATTGATAGCATCACTTACCTGATGTTTACAATTCACAATTTATTTTCACAATCAATTGGTTACTTTTAAAGAAGAAGTGCTCTGTATGTATTATACATTAATTCAGAAAGTCAAGATAATTCATGATGGTAAAGGTTAGGGAAAAAAGGAAGTCCGGAGTAAACCGAAAGAGAATTTAAGGAGTATTGGATGTGCCTTACCAGCAAATAATTGTGAGGCTAGATTGTATTTGAATTATCTCTCTTGTTTCGAATTTTATAAGTGAAATGATGTATTGTTAAGCACAATGCAATGTACCTGGACTTAACAGCACCTAGCATACAGACTTTGTTTGTAATATTCCCTAAAAAGTGAGACTAAAAGGAGCCAGGGCTCCGAAATGGCTGATTACAAAGCTGGAATCTTGGGACATCTAGTTATGACAGAAAGTAAGGAAGTACTCATAACATCACAGCAGCCTATCACAAGAATAGAGGGCCCATTGGGAAGGGGCTCCCACTGGCCAGATTTGGCATCAAAAACTAATTAATTAAAGGCAGTAATGAATTATATAAATCGCCAAAAATATCCACGAGACCGTACCAGTAATACACAGATTCATACAAACAGGAAAAGAGAGGGATCAAAGGTTAGCTGGCAAATGTGAAGGAAGTACTGAAGTTGGACAATCATGATTTTATTACCATCACAGTATAGTTTATTTAGTTCAACCAAGCTTGGGTATTAAATCTAGGGGAGATACTTTGGTGACGAGCAGAATATTTGCATGGTCTTAAAGTGTCTATCCAAATGTTACTTATTGGTTACAGGGAAAAAATAAGTAAGCAGTAGGAAAATCAGACAGCACTTGATCTAGGTGATAAAAATTACCACCACCAATTAGGGATAGGTAAATGAATATCTTGATACCTTGAGAACACATCACTTGGGTACTATTTTGGCCGGGAATGTACTGTCTGCATCTAATTATGAGGGAACATCAGATAACTCCAGAAAGACGAGCATTCTATTAAAAGAAGAAGGAGGTGATAGGGAGGAAGATGAATGTATTCTTCAAAAATGTTAATGTTATAAAAGTCAAAGGCAGAAAGATTCCATATTAAAGGAAACCAAAGACATGGAACATAGGTGATTACAGGAGTAGATTCTGTATCTGGAGGAAAATTAAAATTTTTAAAAAGGCATTACTGGGTGGGTCGACAACATTATTTTACAGTTTATAGGTTAAAGTGTTTTATTGATACACACTTAAGTATTTATGGGGAGAGGACCAGATGTATTCAGCTTATTGTCGCATGGCTCAAAAAATAAAGCACTGTGGGTGTCAGACATACCCACATACATAGAGAAAGTGGGGAAGAGTGGGAGAAGATGAAAGAGTTAATGGGTCCAAATACTGAGAGGAAGAGTCTGGGTAAGATATTGGTGTTCTTTGTTCTTACAGTTTTTCTGTAGATTTGAAATACTTGCAAATGATTTTATACATATATGTATGCACACATTGGGACTTATTTCTTTTATACTTATCTCATTGCTCTAGGTTGCTAATTTACCCTTAATACTTAATTGGTTTAAAATGTTAATATTCATTGCTTACAGATATACACATTGATTTTTAATTTCTTTCAAATAGTGCTGGGCCTAAAGGAGATAACATTTATGAATGGAGATCAACTATCCTTGGTCCACCAGGTTCTGTATATGAAGGTGGTGTGTTTTTTCTGGATATCACTTTTTCATCTGATTATCCATTTAAGCCACCAAAGGTAAGAACCTAGAAGTCCATTCTTTAATATCCTTCTCCAAAATTCTAGAGGTTAAATGTGTATTGATGTAATCATTTTTATTATGTTTTTCATGAATTGATATGGAAACTCATGTAACCAAGAATTTTAAAACTGAAAGAAATTTATTTCTGCCTTAAACAAATAACTTTATAATCAGCAGGAAGAGGGTTAATTGTAAATAAAAGTATGCCATTTTGCATACCAATAAAGCAGATACATTTTAGATTTATGTTATAAGGGAAAGTATCCTATCGGCTTTCCTTGAGAAATATTTTGGGGTAAAAAAAAAAGTAAACGTGTTTGATTTGAATTTTGTGCGTAATACCTTACCTTTACAGGTCAGTAAAAACTAGAAAAACAAAGCAAAGAAGAAGAAAACTACTATTATTTAATCAGCTTACACTGTGCCCTCTGTAGATGTGATGTAGTAATGGGAGTGAGGACGGTTGGGGTGGCTTATGCCTCAGCTGGCTCTCAATATGATGGGGGTTGAGTTGTACCTTGTAATGACTGGCAACTATTTTCAAGTCTTAAACATAACAATTACCTGGATAGTTTCTTCCTCTCACTTCTCATTATAAGGTGGTCAAGCCAACAGGTAAAAACCGCTAGTATTAAGCCTGAACATAATTATGATCTAGTTACAGAGACTTCTGACATGTCAGGGAAAAGTATGTTGTTATCAAGCCTTTAACTATGATGAAATGTTTTTCAACATAGTTCCTTATGTTCCCTACACTATTTAAAATACATGTAGCAATTTAATGCCTGCTTGGCAGTTCAGTGCCTGTGCTCACATGCATGCTTGGGTTGGGGGTGACGGAGATTAAAAATTAAGATTTTTGTTTGGTTTTAGACCTAGGATTGTTTCTCCCATTATCTAATAAGATAACAACAGCTCCACCTAGTGGTATTTACCTCAAAGTACAGACACCAATGTTCCATATCACCTAGAGGTATTAATGTTGTCATTAGAGTTATCAGTGGGTTTTGAGTACTATACTATGTGATGGCATCAGAATTTAAGATCTTTAAATGATTATCTTATTGAATGGGCTCACGTATGTAGAATATATCTTGCTAGTTCAAATAAAGGAACAAAGCCCTTGTGTTAATACTATAAATTGTATTCACATTCAAAATGACACATCTTAAGTGCTGTTATGTCACTAACTGCTCAATTTGCATTCATTGGTTAAGTTTCCTGTATTATAGAAAACAAAATCATAGCAAAATAGTTCATGGTTGTCTTTGATAAATAGTGATACTTATTTCTAGATGCCTCATTTTTCTTGAAATTGGTTTTAATGTGGTAGCAAATTAGAAAAAAGTGTGCAAGATTTATTTACAAAATTATTTTCCTGAGGGAAGATTTGTTAAAGAAAAAGACTTTTCTATTTTTTTGGCATCCTTTAATGTAAAATAGATGTTGACTAACAAATCTTTCAAACTATAATTCTGTATATGATTGATTAGTTGTTTTGGTTAATATAATGCTTATGTTTTAATTTAGCATTTAATTTTTTTGCTGAAGTCTCAGTATTTTAATTTCCTAACCCTTCCATGTTGAATCATTTCTCTTGCCTAAGATATCTGACACAGTAATATGAAGCACTATCCAGATCTGTGGTTGAACAAGTGAGAAAGAAAGAGTACTTCTGCTTTTATCTTGGTGTTAGATACAATTATTTCTATATAATTCTGTTTATTTTTGAAGTTCAGATAAGGTGTTAAACTTCTTGAGGAATAATACAAATTTAATTCTCTTCTGTTCACCAGTTATTAATAGCTGAAAGGATTCAAAGTATTTTTTAAATATTTTTAAAAAATTTATTTATTTGAGAGAGCACACATGCATGTGCCAAGAGCGAGCAGGGGGAGAGGGAGAAGCCATCTCCCCACAGAGCAGGGAGCCCAGCTCAGGTCTCGATCCCAGGACCCTGCGATAATGACCTAAGACATGTTTAGCCTCCTGAGCCACCCAGGCGCCCCAAAAGGATTCAAATTGTTGTGTTACACATGTCTTAGTGAGTAGTCAGCTGTGGGTGATCTAAACATGTATTATTCCCATATTCTAGAGCAGAAGTGTCTGACAGAAATCTAATGCAAGCTACATGTGTAATTTTAAATTTCTATGAGCTATAATAAAAAGGATAGAAAAAGACAGTGAAATTAATTTTAATAACATCTAGTACATCCAAAGTATTGTCTTTTGAACATGAAATCAGTGTAAGAGTATTATTAATGTGATGTTTTACATTCTCTTTTTGGTACTCTGTCTTTGAAATCTGGTAGGTACTGTACATTTTTATCCAATTTCACTTTAACTAGCCATATTTTAAGAGCTATAAAGCTGGTATGGCTACTATGTTACACAGAGTTTCTGGAGGTACAGTCTCTTCCTTTTTCCTTCCCTGCTAGACCACTGGTTTCTTTCTTGTTTTTAATTATACATCCTTATCAGAAATATACTTTGGGGAGCTTTTAATATTTTCTTTCTAGACTCCACCTGGGAGATCATATAGTACACTGCTAGTTTCAAGAGATCAGGACCTGTTTTTCTCTTTTTTTCTCTGCTACTCTAAATTAAGAATTAGCCACCTAGTTAGTATTTGATTGTTTTGAAACTTGCCAGTATTTGTTCCTATGATTTGTCCCTTTTTTTTGTATATCTCAGAGATAGTTTCCTTTATTCATTATCTTACAACCTTGCTTATTTCATTTTACCAACTTAGTCTAACAAGACACAACCAGTTGCAGAAATGAAAGGCTGAAAAATAGACTAGTGATTTCATCAACCTTCTAAATCCTTGTCCAATATTTTCTGATTTTCTGATACATGACAGAATATCAGCTGAGTTGATATTGATCTTTTCTACTAAGAAACTAATGTAACTTTTGTTTTAAGGTAAAAAAAAATTCTTCCTAAGTTCCTTCTTGCCTTTGATACTAAAACACTTCTGTTTCCTCAACCTGCTTTAAACAGCTGTGTGTGCACATGTGTGCATGTGTATATGGTATATATGATCATACATAACATAGAATTACTCTATCATTCCTTTAGAGTAAGCCAACCAAATCAGCTGTTCACTTTGGTATAAAATTGATATAGTTCCTAATTTGCTGGGGGAAAAAAATCTCAACTGAATTTAATAGAACCATTTACTTTTTTTTTCCTTGTTAAACTAGGATCTAGTGTGGGTCTCAGTGTGGGACTTGAACTCACTACCCTGAGATCAAGACATGAGCTGAGATCCAGTTGGGTGCTTAACCCAGGCGACCCAAATAAAATCATGTACTTTTGATATTACTTAAACCTGGTATTTAATTAGTTTCTTTAGTAAATTATTTGTTATCTATGATGTATTGCCATTTATTTTGCTGGTGAGAGTTTTAGTTGGTAATAAAGTTTTCATTTTCTTTGTTTTTAACGGAACTGCCCTTAGGTTACTTTCCGCACCAGAATTTATCACTGCAACATCAACAGTCAGGGAGTCATCTGTCTGGACATCCTTAAAGACAACTGGAGTCCTGCTTTGACTATTTCAAAGGTTTTGCTGTCGATTTGTTCTCTTTTGACAGATTGCAACCCTGGT
This sequence comes from Spilogale gracilis, assembly GCA_004023965.1. Lineage (NCBI taxonomy): Eukaryota > Metazoa > Chordata > Mammalia > Carnivora > Mephitidae > Spilogale > Spilogale gracilis. The sequence goes on from PITA01005968.1 coordinate 50,792, forward strand.
AAGTAAACCTTCATTAGCGCATGCAGTTGGGCTGCTGAAACCAGTGTGTTCTTGGTTGCCTTAAGTGTGGGTTTGAGAAAGTAAATGCTGTTGGTGGAAAGATGAGCATAAATCATTTTACAAGGAAATTATCAAAGCCATTTCATTTAGAATGGACCAGAAGTTTCACAGTAACTTTCTTTAGTTTATTAGTGGCATGCTACCTATAATTTCTTTCTTTCTGTCGTTGATGGACTTCTTTCTAAATTATGTAGCAGTACTAACGGTGTTTGACAGGAAGAAAGCCATGACTGGCACCAGTGCCTCCTTTCCTTGCTCCTCCCGTTGCTACTGTGTGCTCTAAAGCAGCCACGTAGTAACGTATGGCTTCTTGTTCTCCCTTCTTTCTTGGATTATAGTTAAGTCTTAGAAGTAGTAATAGTGAATATTAAAGTGATAGTTGATAAGTTAGACTAGATTATGATCATATTAACTCAGAGATCAAGTCACTAATAACATAGTTCCTAACATTTTCAATAAATGCTTAATTACCACATAGTAACATGTGTAGTTGACTTGAAAAAGTGATGTTTTAGGTCTGGAATTTTGCATATATTATCCTACTAAGTGGTCATTTTTTAAAGAAGGTGAGTAACTTTTTCTACATATTGGACTAATCACCAAAGGCTTTTACTTTTATCATAAGCCCAGCAGTTATACCTATGCCCAAGAGGACTAAAAGTGTGAGGCAGCTCTAAATGAACTGATAGGGAAAGCTCTCCAAGATACATTAAGTGAAAGAGCAAGGCACTGAAGTACATGTGCATAGTAATATTTTAAATGCTTATGAATGTGCATAATATCTAGATAGAAATGCTGTAAACTGTAATGTAAGATTTGCATTTTTATTTAAAAATCACATTTTTAAACATCAGAAGAAGGTAGAAGTATAATCACCAACCACACTTTCATTGCTGAATAAAATGCAAAGAATAGTATTATTAAAAAATCAAATTTATTAAGTCAACATGTATTTTTTAGTTAAAAGGACTTTTCTAATTTGAATATTAAAATATACGGGTGGTTGTGTTACTTGAACCATTTTAGTCTTGAAAATTTAGCCATTATATATCAAGGTGCTACTGAAAAATTAGTGTTTTAATTTAATAGAGTATTAAAACTTTAACTTTAAGACACCATATAATATGTCTTAATGTTCTGTTTTTCCAGCGGATCCTCTGGTTGGAAGCATAGCCACTCAGTATTTGACCAACAGAGCAGAACATGATAGGATAGCCAGACAGTGGACCAAGAGATACGCCACATAATTCACAGAATTTGTATGCGGTGTGGAGGAGCAGAAGGCCCCTTCCCACTGTGCTGCAAATCTTTATAGCCTTTACAATACGGACTTCTGTGTATATGTTATACTGATTCTACTCTCTGCTTTTATCCTTTGGAGACTGGGAGACTCCCCAAAAAGGTAAATGCTATCAAGAGTAGAACTTTGTAGCTGTAGATTAGTTATGTTTAAAACGCCTACTTGCAAGTCTTGCTTCTTTGGGATATCAAAATGTATTTTGTGATGTACTAAGGATACTGGTCCTGAAGTCTACCAAATATTATAGTGCATTTTAGCCTAATTCATTATCTGTATGAAGTTATAAAAGTAGCTGTAGATGACTAGGAATTATGTCATTTGTATTAAACCCAGATCTATTTCTGAGTATGTGGTTCATGCTGTTGTGAAAAATGTTTTACCTTTTACCTTTGTCAGTTTGTAATGAGAGGATTTCCTTTTACCCTTTGTAGCTCAGAGAGCACCTGATGTATCATCTCAAACACAATAAACATGCTCCTGAAGGCATAGTTTCCTGTCGTAATATTTTAAGTCAGTCTTGTTAAAAGGTGTGTCTGAGATGATTGTTGATGAAATAAAAATGCGGATATTAAGATTGACTACTAAGGACCAGTACAAATAAATGAGTTGTTAAATTGAAAAACATTTGCAATCTTGTTAAATGTGTAGAGCTTTTTTTTCCCCTTGAAGTACTAATGAGAGAATATAATGAGCTTAAATATGTGAAACTGGATTTTAAATCATGGATCTCAAAACACTAACACTCTACTCCGATAAGATGATATTTAAGTGAAAGACAATGTGAAATTGTGACTCACTCAGGAATCTGGTATTAACTTATGGAACATTTTGTTTCCCAAGTGGTGATTTCCATCCACCATTGGACAGTGTTGTCAAATAACTTTAATCTGGTAGTACTTCTGTGTCGTTGGTACATTTTTTACTTTGCTTCTAATCATGGTCTTGAATTTTCATGGTGTATGGTGTGTATTACCATTCTTATTATGGTACCTACCCAGCAGATAATAACTAGAGGCAGAGTTGAACACGGAAACCATTGTCTGGCCTGAAGGTGGAATAGAACTCTGGATTAGTGTACAGCATTTATTTCTCATTTGAAAAAATATATTTTAAGGGTGTTACAGGTTATATAAATTCCTTCTTTGTGGTTATAGTTATCAAATACTAGATTTGTTACAGGAGTTAGAATTACCTTGCAGTATTCAGGTTTGGTAAACGGTATGAATGTGCTTAATTTTTATCTATGACTATGATAATTATTGAGGTAATTCTCCGGTCCTGTAGCCAAGGTTGTAGAATGTGGGGCAAATGTCTTCTTGAATCCTAAATATGGAGCTTAGTGTACCATCTTTAAAATTTAGAGTGGAGTTATTAGCATAAAAATACATTGCTTCAAGCTAATAAAGTAAAACATTTATAGTTGCATATACCCTCCCTAAGAGTTATGGGCCTCCTCCTTAAGTATTTGTCAACAGAAGTCTTAAATTGGGGTAAAAATAAAGTTATGTTTATATGTATATTTTTCACTAACTCCTTCCCCCTCACCCCATCCCTCCATATTACAAAGGAACACTAAGCAAATAGGTAGTATTTTGAAGAATGTAGGCTTAGGTCTATGAAAACCTCTGAGCCTTGACTATTTTAGGTGGTAATAATTGGTAATGGAGTTCAAGTAGGTGTGATGAGAGTGGGGACCTTTTATATAACCTGTAAGGTTTTCTGTGTAGGTGAGCTGCAAAAGGTGCCCCCCCCCCACTTCCAATATCGTATATTCTGCATCCTAGAGTAATGAACCTGTCTTGATGCCAAAAAAGCTTTCATCATAATGAATATTAGGATGTTTGGGATGCTATCATTAGACTTTATTTGTTATCCCTCTAATTACTACCACCAGTCATTTTGGTACTTTGTAGGCTATACCCTATGCTTACTTGGGACAGAGAAGAGGGAAATGGTTACTTAAAAATGTTTGTGGCTCCTTCACAAATTACCTTCATGGCCTTTTATAAGGCACTTTAACTTCTTTGACCTTTAATGTATTCATATATGAAACAAAAGTTGAGTTTGGTTATCTCCCTATTCTCTATTAGCCCTCAGACTCAGTAGTTATAATCCTATAACATTTGTTATCCTTGTTCTGCTTTCTCTTTCAGGAAACAGGCTACAATTTCAAATGGACTGAAAAATAACAATTGTCATTCAGTTTCTTACTATTAGGTTCCCTTAAATCCTGACTTTTTTTTTTAACCTTGTTTTCTATTTCTGAAGAACTTGTAGATTTGCTTTTCAGTTACGTAGGTGTTCATCTACAAATACGGTGGGTTCTTTTTCCCCATGAAACTTTGCTCTGGATGTAAATTGTGGTATTTCAGAAATCGGATTTTTTTTCTTATCTATTAAGAACAAATTGTACATGTGGAAGTCCAAATGTCACTTTGTTCGTGTTCAAGAGTAGTCACGGTCTTGGGCATCGTATTGAGCCTGCTGTGCTTGAGTTCTGGTCCCATGCTGTCAGCGGAGCCATGTGGTGTGCCAGTGCGTGCCAGTGCCAGCCACTGCTGGGCTACTGAATGTCCCCTGCAGAGCTGCAGGAGAGGAGACCCTCTGACCATCTTTGGTTGACAGAGTGAAACCGATGCACAGACAGGTTCAGTAACCTGCCCAGATAACACAGCCGGTACGATGGGTAGGTACAGTCTCCATTCTTCACCAGGTTGTGGTTTCTAATGTCACAGTTAATACTGACTGTATCTGTGCAACAGCAGATATTCATAGATTGTTAACTTCTGAAAATGACTCTCTAGGATAAAGTATAATTTGCATTTTAGTAACTTCTTATTTTAAATTTTGTTTTAAAGTCTCAAATGTAACCTTACAACATAAGGCTTTATTGATTCCAATGACTATGAGATATGTTTATTTATCTTCTGCCTTAAATACTTAGGAATACTTTTAACATCACTAATGTCCCTTTATTAATTGGGAAAATGAGATAAATGATGTTATCTTAATTTTTTTTTAGTTATACATCACATAACCACATCAGGAAATTTATGTTGATAAATAGATATCAAGCATTTAATGATTACCCCTCAAACTAATAAGGTGTATTAGTTATCTAGATGTGCTTTTTTCTTTAAGCAGGAAATCTTTTTTTTTTTTTTTTTTTTTAATTTGACAGAGAGAAACACAGCCAGAGAGGGAACACAAGCAGGGGGAGTGAGAGAGGGAGAAGCAGGCTTCCCGCCGAGCAGGCAGCCCGATGTGGGACTCGATCCCGGGTCTCCAGGATCATGACCTGAGCCGAAGGCAGTGGCTTAACCAACTGAGCCACCCAGGCGTCCCTAAGCAGGAAATCTTAATTAATCACAGGGATAAAATTGTGTAGGCATTTGCAGTTTGGATTGACCCTAAAAGTTCTAGTAAGAACAATGAGGTGTTGAACTTAGAGTCAGCTTACTAATTAAATGTAAATGTATTAAAACAATACAAGAATGTATTATAAAATTTAAGTCAGTTTCAGCTGTATGATTTCATATATTAACTTGTGTTGTAGTTATGTTAATGCAATGCATTAATGCATTTTCACTTGACATTTATATTGTGGTCTTTGGACAGAATTATGGCATGATATGAAAACATTATTTTTATAAAACCAATGCAGATTATTTTAAGAGGCTGAGATAATGAATCTACAATGATTACATTATCCACATATTTCAGTTAGTGTTCTTTATTTTAGATGAGTAGAGATATAAATAAATAGATTTATTTCATGTCTAAATACATCAATTAAAAAATTTCATAATTTTCAGTATGTCGGCATTATTTGAAACATCAATTTTTATGACTAATTTGTCAACTTTTTTTTTTGGTAAAGTTCGTCTGTGGTTTTACATAGTTCTTTCAAAATGGTTATAAAATGAATTTCTAAAAAAAAAAAAAAGAATATCTGAGACTGGTTTGTAAACCAGATTGCCAGCAGTGATGGCTAATGTTAAAGCCTTGTTGGACAGAATCAGCCTTGTTAATTAGGAATGAGATGTGATCCTCTGAGGCGGATGCATATTGCCACATCCTCACTGTCCTCTTTTTCTCCCTAATGCTCTCTGTAAATGCACAAGCACTTCTCTGAAGGGAATATTCTGGATTTTGAGCAGGGTCTCTTACTTTAGTTTGCCAGCTGTGCTCTCAGCTTCTTGTGGTTTCTTGTGCTCATATGATGAGAAGCCCTAGGTGATTTTTAAGTGATAGTATACTATTAGCAACACCAAACATTCAGAAGCTAAGTTTGAGAATTAAAAGAAAAAAAAAAAACATAAGAGATTACCCAGATTCAGGCACATGGACAGTGTAAACATCCTTTGACAGTATTTATCATTAATTTAGTTGTCTATGAGAAAGAGTGATTTAACTCTGATTAGGCACCAGAGCTCTGCGTCCTAGCCCTGGGTATATTCAGAAATAAACAGAACTATGGCATGGCAAAGGAATTGGTCAACAAATGTAGACATTACCAATGAGTATATTTGGAGATACTTAAATTCACTTTAAATCTTCCACAGCTATAGGTTACCTTGTTGAAATCCACTAAGGCTAAAGCCAGTCTACCCAACATAGAACTTTAAAAGCAGTTTTTTCCCCCTAAATCCTCCAGTCCCTAAAGTTTATCTCAAGTCCAGATCCTTCCGTGAAACGTTTGCATTTTACTATCATGTACTTTTAGTGTGTCTGTTTCTCTGAGAAACCATGTGCATAAATCTCAGATATAATAGAAGGAATTTAAGAGTATTTCCAAGTGCCAGCAACAGGTGAGGAGCCTTCATCAGCAAGAATCCTTTTTTTCTTTTCTTTATTTTTTTCTGTTGGAGGGGATAGAGGTTGGTTATGCTATAGAATCCCTTAACTGACCTCCAGTTTGTTCTATACATTTTAGGTGCTTGCTAATTGAAGATCCTTTCAGGCACTGTGATGCATACAGAGATGAGCACATTGTCACATCCTTAAATAGTTGATTATTTTCCTGTCCAGATAAGACTTTTCCCTCATCTTAGCAGAGGAGAACACATCGTTGCTAATGTGTATTCATTTTCTGCTGAATGAGAAATTGAACAGAGGTCCCTGCTGATTTAGTTATGAAAATATTGGTATAATAATTTGGGTAACTTACCAATCTATATGATATTTAACATACTTAATACTATTTGGCACTTTTAAAATAATTACTGTCTTTCAGACTACTGTCTATAGTATGCCTTTTGGCATTTTATTACATTCAGCTTGATACCTTACACATATTTCTGGATAGTGAGCTTTTGGAGGATAGTATCTATACTCCTTGACTCTATCTCAGCATATCTGACATGATATATGTTTGCTGAATGAATTAATATCATGTCATAGGTATAAGTTTTCCAGAAGCTTATCCAGAGACCATATGAAACAAATTATGTCTTCTTGAATTCCCATTCATACTGATTCGGTGCTTAATATGTAGTAGGTGTTGGATATAGTCCTGTTAACTTGAAATATCCGAAGTAGCAATGGGTTGTGTTCCCATTACCTACTTGATATCTATTTGTTTAAAATGGAGAATAACTTAATCTTATAATTTTACAGTCCTTAAATATACCGAAATGCATTTTGTCCTATAGAGTTTACATAATTTTCCTTTGTTATTACTCATATATTTCTCCTATTCCCTTTGGTAGTAAAAAGAAATAAGACACAAAGGAATACATGTATCTGCTTACAGTATTCCTTTAGGAAAATCTAATAGGAAAATGAAAAGTTATGGCCTTTGAAAAAATTTCTGTTAAGATGAGATATTTCAGGGGAAAGGAACTAGTCTAGTACACTCTATAGTAGTATGGAGGGGCAGTCCTTGAAGAGTGTTGAAAGTTATTATTATATCTAATTATTTTTCATGTCTTTATTTTTATATCTTTATTATTTATATCTAATATTTATTAGGTAAATATTATTTCTGTCTTCTCATTTGTCTTCACTTCTAGCTTCTGTGAGAGAGGGAATAGGATAAAGAATCAAAGAGGCTATTTTTTTCTTTATTGCCCCATGTTATTGAGTGACATGTAATGTCAGTAGGTATAATTGAAAGGTGAGTAGGTAGAAGCTCCCAAATTCCAGAAATGTAACTCCACCAACTTCTCTCACTCATTGTAACAAGAGTATCTCATAGGTCAGCTGAGTAAGCTCAGGTAGGCTAGTTGTCTATTACTCCAGGCCCACTCGAACCAAGAGGGTATTGGCACCAAGAGAAGTCCTGACAATTATGGGGCCATGGCTGTAAGGAAAATCAGATGCCCTGGTAGTGGAAATTCAGTGTTTTGACAGGTCCTTATATGAACATTTCATGTTTTCATCTACAAAGCGACGAAGAAAAGTAACTATTAGGAACATGAGGGAGTAAAGAATGGAGCTATATACGTCAGTGTATCACTGGCACCCCTCACCTGATTTCCTTTATCATGTTTTTAGAACACTTTTCCCCTCTGCTAAACTCTCTGGCCACTCAACTCTCAAACGGTAACAGTCATTTAAAATACACATGTGAGATGATCTTTTTTTTTCTTTCCAAGATTGATTTATTTTGGAAAGGTGTGGGGGAGAGAGAAACGGGGGGAAGGGCAGAAGGAGAGAGAGAGAGTCTTAAGCAGATTCCCTAGAGCCTGATGTGGGCCTCGATCCCAGGACACTGAGATCACGATCTGAGCCAAAACCTGAGAGTTGGATCCTCAACCAACCAAGCCACCCAGGCATCCCAAGATGATGTTCTTTTTAATGACACATTTTATTTGTGTTTGTCATCTTTTTTGATCATGAGCTCCTAATAATCAAGGATCCAATTCACTTCACTTAGTCAATAACTTACTAGTTTTGTATTCTCCTAAATATTGTTTTAGGTGCTTAGGAATAGCAGTGATCAAAGCACATGAAAATCCCTTTCCTTATGGTGTTTATTTGCCATTGCAAGGAAACAGACAAAAGTTAAGATTGTGTTTGTGTATTAGATGGTAAGTGCTGTGAAGAAAACTAAAGCAGGGAAGGAAAAGGTACAGTGTGCTGAGCGGGAGGAAGGGGAAATTGCCTTGTGGTTATAAAATGGGTATTCAGAAAAGATCTGACCAAAAAAGTGATTTAGGAGCTGAAGATGGGGAGAGATAAGCCACATGGGGGAAGAGTATTCCAGGCAAAGAGAATAACAAATGTAAAACCCGGCAATGAGATCATGCCCAGTGCATGCAAAACCCAGCAAGGGCTGTGGAAGGTGGAGAATGAGTAACTAGGGAAGGTGGAAGGCAATAAGATCAATAAGATCAGGACTGTGACAGCTGGACAGACCCCGTAGGGTCTTGTAGTCCGTTGTAGGGAGTTGGGTAGTTTTCTAAGTAAGACAGGAAGCCATTGGAAGGTTTTTTAGCCAGAGTGATAGGATATGTCATGTTTTATTAGAATCTCTTATTACTGTTAGGGAAGAGAATTGGTGGAGGGGAGAAAGGGGAAGGAGCAGGGTGAATGATTGTGATGTACCTACCTGGGTAGCAGTAGTAAGTGCTAGTAATAGTAGGTAGTGAGAAATGATCAGATGCTGGTTGAAAGTGAAGCTAACAAGATTGGCTGATGATGCATTTACCCGTGTGGTATTTGGTAAAGGGATCATTTGACACAGGAGCAAATTAGAAGGCATCCAGCCTGCATCCGTTTGGATGAAGCCTTCCATTACCCAGGAAGTAGGGAATTTGAAGAGCAGGTTTCATTTCTAGAGAACCGAAGAGGCAGTGAACTAGGGCTCCCACCTTCCTGCTGTGGTTCTGACTTCCTGTTTCCCAAGGATCCACATGTAAGAACGGGGGTGTAGCTTAGCTTATTTTCTCTGAAAACCTAGTCAGGCCTGATTCATCACTGGTTCAACCAGTTAGTTTTTTACAGCCAAGATTTAATAGATTGTTATAAGTTAAACTTTTTTTCCTGATTGAGTCTTGCTGGGACAGTACCTTTGCTGTGATTCTTGCACATTAAAGCCAGCTGTACTTATGACCAGAAATTAAATGGGCATGACTTCTTCTTTCTCAAGTTCATAATGTAGTTCAGAATATTTCACATATCTTATACAGGCTACTCGCTGTCTTTTTTCCTTATTTCTGGAGAACATGTTTTCATGTTCTGTTCTTTCCAGTTCTAGTCTCTGTATTTTATTTGTTTGTTTAAAGGAAACTCCACACTTAGTGTGGAGCCCAGTGTGAGGCTTGAACTCACAACTCCCAGAGAAAGACCTGAGCTGAGATGAAGAGTCAGATGCTTAATCAGTTGCACCCCCCAGGTGCCCCTATTATCTTTATGTACTGTTTAAGTTTAGATAGCCACTTGTTCCAGTCCTTGGCTTATTCATGGCCTCATAGCCATCCCTTATCTCTAGGAGCCTTTTTAGGTATCCTCTTGTCCATACAAAGGACTCTGCTCTCTCCTTCACACCCCTATCTCTGTACTCTTCCCAGAGTGAGTGCTTTATCAGGACACGCCTTGCCACTAAGACTAGTTCCAATGGTTTACAGAGTAAAGTGCAAACTCCTAGAAGCCTCACTTTCCGTCAGGACCGCAGTGTGCTCCCATGATGAAGCCCAGTCGGTTTTCAGTACCAGCTTTCCCTAGTGAAATCCCAGAGCCACTCTGGTCAACGGCAGCACTACCATCTACCCCTTATAAATATTTTCTCAGAGAAATGGTAATAGTGACTCTGTGAGAATCCTTTCTTAATCCTCTTTTTCTTCCAGGCTTTCTTCTTGTAGGACCACAACTCGATGCTCTGACATTTTTATAATTTCTTTTACAACTAGCAGTTCAAAGTATTGATGCATATAACCTTGTTGCTGGGCATGTTAAGTTTCATGCCTCAGAAAATGGATTGCTTAAGAGACATTGCTAGGCACACCAGTATTTTAAGTCTGAATTGATATACTTGGCTCTTCAGGACAGATGGTGCATTGCTTCTGTGCCGAAGAGCATTTGGCAGTGCTGAAATTGAGCCTTCTGTTCAGTCCAGAATAATTCAGTGATGAGTGGGCAACTTTGTACATTTTTTTTGCTGGATTTGAATATTTGGAAGTGTTTTAGCTTATATATTAACGGTAAGCGCCTGCCTCAGATGACATTCAGGTGTAGGTAAGTACATAATCAACGGATAAGCACCGTACATCAGTTTGGCAGATGGCACCTCTTGTTTTTATTTTCATTACAGTGATTTGTTTCTAGTAAGATTAACAAGTATTTGGCCACATTTAAACACAGGCATATAAAACTTTGCAGATTTAAAGTTAACTGTTAGCTAAGCTAATGTGAGTGAACATCAGAAGGGAAGCTTACAAAGGATACTGATGTGAGTTTAAAGGAGCAGAGGTTTTTAAGTCTCGTATTGGTCATTGTCCCTAGTTTCATTTTATTCCCCTGGTTAACACCTCTTCTCAGGCACCTCATTGCAAAGACAGCATTTCCTTATTTAAGGCCTGGCTGGAAGACTGAAATGAGAAACATCTCTAAAGCCCTATATTTTGATACTTAAAATTAGAAATCGTTTTGTATTCCTTTTGATGTGCAGCTTGTTAGAGCCTTCTTGGTGATTAGCTAGAAATGTACTTTTTCTTCATGTCTTTTCAAAGTAGGATTTATGTAACTCTGTGGTTATTCACTGGGTGTTAAATATAGGACGCCAGAAGCCCACAAGATAACACACCAGTGGGGATCTCTGAAGAAAAAGAGCAAGCGCCCCTATTCTCCACAGGTTGTGGGTTATGATGTTGGTAGAGAATGATGATAGTTGATTTAGGAGGGGGTCCTGTACTATGAAGAAAACGCCAGACCGTGTAAGCTTCGGGAAAAGGTGTACTCTTTTGAGCTTGGATTAAAAATATTGTATTGCCTGCTCTCATAACACTGAAAGGATAAAGAGATCAATAAAACGTTTCTTAAGATTCTGTAAATCAGACTTGTCTCTGTTTTCTTTACATTTCCAGGGAAGTCGAGCCCACAAATACTGGTGGATTCTGGTGGTGGGAATATTAGTATTGGTTCTATAACATTATTGTAAGTTCTTTTTCTAGCATTTAATGTATTGTGCACACACTGTGGCACTGACCACTCCTCAAGATTTGTGGTTACATACCCATGGACTGATCTCTTAGTAAGTTGCCTCTTCTTTAGCAACTACCACTTTGCTCATGTCTGGAAGACTCAGTTCCTATCTATTACATAGTGTGGCATATGCATACTTTGGGAGCATGGAACTAGAAAAGTGACTTAGGAGACACCTCCCATCCTCCCAAACACACAAAATGACCGATGACTTCTCAGAAAATCACTGGACTCTGCTTATTCAACACAGTAGAGTTAGTAACCTTAGCTCCAAAGTTGGGGTCCTGCCCAGGAATCTTCAAAATCATTTCTAAAGATAAAGCTATATCATCAAAAGAAATCTGTATTACACATATATAAGAACAACCAAGGGTTGAAGTCTGACATACTTTGACACTTTCTCTTAAAAGAAATGAATATGGAGATCACAACTTTCAAATTTTAGTTGTATTTAATCACTTAGAGTAAATAGAACTCACTGATATATCACAATAGTTTGTGTGTAAGTAAAACACCCAATAACAATTTCAGTTGCAACTTGTGGGTCTTTAGAATACTGAATTCTTGAGCCATAAGTTTAATTAACCGCCAGCCTGTAGTAGAGTAAGCTTTCAAATTCCTTTTTTTTTTTTTTAAGATTTTATTTGAGAGAGAGAGCCTAAGAAGGGGGAAGGTAGGTGGGAGAAGCAGACTCCCCACTGAGTAGGGATCCTGACATGGGATTCAATCCTGGGACTCCAGGATCATGATCTGAGCCCAAGGCAGACGCGTAACAACTAAACCACCTAGGTGCCCTTCAAATTCCTTTCTTACTCTCTTGTTCTCTAAGGAGCATTTTTTTTTTTTTTTTAACTTCTCTGGGCCTGAATTTTCTCAATTATATGATTGAACAAAAAATAGTGAACAACACTGCAGAAATACTGTAGTGATGGGGAGAAATTGGTAAAACAGTACTATAAAGAATCTGGAAAGACTTTTTAAAGCAGTAAAACAAGACAATTGCAAATTGTATGGGTAATTGTATGTTTGCAGTATGAAGCTTCACTATTAGAACATTGTTTTTGCTTGTGCTAATAGGTTGTGTCACATCTTTTTGTTTTTTGTTTTTTGTTTGTTTTTGTCTCTGGGCTCTTTAGAAGATTGAAGTGTACTATTAATTACCAAGAAGGATATAAGTGAGTATATTTCTTCTTTTAAATTTAACAACATCAATAATGGATACATATTTACTAGAGGGTGTTTGGTTATAATTAAGCAATGTAGCTGCCTTAAGATTATTCTAGGATTTTACATTTGGGAACTGGTCTAGTCTAATCATTTCTAGATGATGCTTCTGATTCCCAGACATAAATGAAAGAGTTAAAGAATTAAGCATTCTGGGTGTGGTGGGAACAAACTCACACATTCTTCTCAAGAGAACAATCACACATTTCCTAATCGAGGTTTCATTTAGGTCCGTGCTCTTTCCTCCCAGTATGAAAGTAAGACGTGTGTTCTCTCTCTCTTTCTCTCTCTCTCTCTCTCTCTCCTCTCCCCCCCCCCCACCCAGAAGAGGTGTGGTGGTGGTGGAAGGATCTGCCAGAACCAGAGACTAAGCACACAGCAGTTAAAAGAAGAAAAAAAAAAGTTTATTCCAGATTCCAGAGTTCTTCCTCTTCAACCTTTCCTGTTCAATGAATTTAATGAAGCCATTAAGCAGTACTGTACAGAAGTCCCATCCATTGGCTGAAGCTTGGTAGAAAACAAGGATGTAGGCTAGTGTAGATTGAGCATTCAGTCCCTCCCACATTCACTAAAGGGCGAGGAGGGGACCACATTTAAATGTAACTTGTCCTGTAGCAGATAAGAGATTGTGACAATCTTCCAATGAGTATTTGTGATCTTAATTTAAATAATCACATGTTAAAGTTGCTGGTGTCAGATTGTCTTTTTCCTAAAGCCACTCAACATTTATTTCCTGTAGCCTTTGGAAAGGACAGAGGAAACAGAGCCACACTTTACTGATGGTGCTAGGCATTTGTGAAAGCCCAGGGCAATAGAAACTGTATTTTTATTGCAAAGTAAATGCAGTATATTTAGATGAGCGTGTTAAATAAATTCTTAGTGATATGCCAAAAAGCTTACACATATATTTGCTTAAAGGAAACTTACCTCTGGATTTAAAATTCTCACCACAAAGAGGTACAGAAATTAATTCAAGGGATGTAATGAAAAAACCTGGAAAACTTAACTTCCTCCACGTTTTCCTTCCTGTCATTTCTATTCTTCCTTTCCTCCATAACCCTTCCCTGCGCTCACTGTAGAAAAAAAAGCAGGTAAACACACACTTGCTCTTTTAAATTGAGTCAGAAGGAGAGTATTGGGGATATCTCACAACTGCAACACTTACAAGCTCTCTGCCACTGTCTCATATCATCCCCTAACTGTTCAGTATCTTGTGAATTGGACAGCGTTTTTAATTTGGTAACAAGCAAAATATAAATATACAAGAAATGTACCTTTCTTTTTAAATTCATGTATATTTTTTCCTGATGTGTGCATAAAGACCAAAAAGAGCTTTTGCTTCTCTCTGGCCCCACCAGGACTGTGAAGTTAATTTGGGGTGTGCAAGTATCCCATCGTGCACCGTAAATCTCCACTAGATGTCAGTGTATCACTAAATGAAACTGGTTCAGCATGCTTTCCAGATCTGTTCTTGAAACACACTGAAAAGGTGAACATATTTATAATTTTTAATCAGAATGATACAGAGAACTTACAGTATACAGATTAGTAATAAGTTATATTTGACCTAATCAACATTAATAAAAAATGAATTCTTTTATTTAAAAAATCCAGTACCATTTATCTGAGGATTTCTTCTTTTGTATTCTCGTTTTGCCACCGTATCCTCAATTCGATAGAATGCAGATATTCATTTCACATTTTCCAGTAGAGTAAGCAGAAGTGCACGAAGACAGAATGATTGGCCCAAGATCATGTAGTCATCATCTCATGGACCCAGGCTGGTGTTTTTGGGATCACACAACCCACTCTACCTAAACAGTGCTTAGGTGTGGAAGTGTATTCCTGCAAATTCCATTTGTCTGCTGGTTGTATTCCCTACCTTGCCTCTAAAGCAAGTTCAAAAAGAGTGGGGTGATAATCATTGTGGCTTTTGGTTAGGTTAGTATGAGGATATCAGAGATGTAATTTTAAGATTGTGGCAAGATTGTACAAAGACAATGTGCTAACCAACCAAGACAATAACAGCTGTATTTTAGAGAGGATGAATGCAGATTAATGTGAGCCTCATCTTAGTTCATGTACTCAAGTGAAGAAGGAAAGAAAGACAGTTGTAATTTGGTCATCAAGTTTTAAGCCCTTGGGTATTTGGGGATTATTGGGCATAGTGTAGGTTTTATACTCTATAATTTCCTTAAAGAGGAGTCTGCATATAATCCTGTATATTAGTATGTAAATAGTGATTTTGCTCAAATTGTGTAAATATGCAGATTATATCTATGTAAAAATTATCTTTGTGGATGAAGATGTAAAGAATCCACAGAGAAGATGTTAGGATGGTGGATTTGTGGGTACATTTAACCTTTCCCTTTATCTGGTAATACTGTTTTTTATAATAAATAAAAATAGAGCAACAACAATTTCTCCTTTCTTGTCCATCTTGTAAAGATTTCCTGTGATCTCATTTTCAGAAAGGCTTGTTTTATATTGGTGAGGTCCATTGTAAACAATTGAAATTCAAGAAGATTTGGTTTGGTTTGTTTACTTCAACTGTGTCAGTTAAATCAGAAATCAAGCTTAAACTGGAAGAAGTACAGGGTCATGTTTTCAAACTTAACTATGAATTTAAATTGAAAATAAATGATTGCCCAAATCCCAGCAGGCTGTTTGCTGTAGTGCTCAGTACACTGTCAATGTTAACTAAATGGCAATGAAGAAGTGTTTAATAAATGTAGCTCTCCTCAGTCTGTGTTTTCATTTTGAAAGGTGCAAGATTAAAAGAGTTACAGTAAAGTTAGAGAAAATTTCAAAATTAAAAATCATAATACCTATTGATTTTACATGTTTGGACCTATGTTTTAATTCAGAAGTTGCATATATCAAATCATACATGGATTTTAGATTGAGATATAAAGAAAACTTACACTTTTATGACATGTCTCATTTCAGGTGATAACAGTAGCCACCACTGAATTATGTATTAAAAACATGGACAGTAATAAAACTTACACAAATGATCAGTGATTATCAGCTGGAGAAGTTGGGCATGTGTATTAGGATCACCTAGAAAATTTAAACTATACGCATTTCCATGCCACCAGCTCCATTCTATAACCGTGGCTTTTGGAAACCTGGATTTCCAGATTTGGCAATGGGGTAGGTAGAGGGATGAAGCAAGAATGCGCAATTCCAGGACTTCTCAGGGCACTTCTAAGCACTGGTGCATGTAGTATATGCATTTTGGTGCAAAATCACCCCACCCTAGCTATACGCTTAGTTTAAGTTAATTCTTGGGCTCTGGGAGCCACTAGAATGTTACTGTCCTAAAACGCCGTCAATATGGGGCTCACAGAGTTCTAGAGTTAGGAGATAGTTGGAGTATATCTAGGTGTTAGGTTAATAGAGGTGACTGGATTCCCATTAGGCACAAATTCTTTAATATAAAGGAAAGGAATCCAAGGAAGACCAAGACCCGCTTAGCCTACCTCCAGTCTGATCTGTGGCATATCAAAACTACCACTTCCATAAAACCTCTATTTCCTTTACTGGCCTCTCACTGTGCTTAGAATCCCACCATTAGAGGTTTCATTCTTTGGCTTAACATATAATCATCACAGAAATCTTCTCTTTTTACTACTGATATACAGGAATCAGTAGCACATTGAGTTTATCAGTGACTATACACTATAGCTCATTCGCTCAGAAGAATCACTCCCCATCCCAGTCCACACTGGCTAAGCAAGTT
The DNA here is from genome assembly GCA_004023965.1 of Spilogale gracilis. Classification (NCBI taxonomy): domain Eukaryota; kingdom Metazoa; phylum Chordata; class Mammalia; order Carnivora; family Mephitidae; genus Spilogale; species Spilogale gracilis. The sequence continues at coordinate 67,267 of PITA01005968.1, forward strand.
GTTGGGCAAATGCAGATTTTGATAGGAGAGACTGAAACAAGCTCAGAGCCCTCTAGCCACTGCTCAAGAGCCAGCAAGACTGCCTGTAACCTGCAGGGGAACGGAGAAGATTGACTGTCACCTGAAATGTAGAAGCTGATTCGGCAGGGTGGGTGCAGGAGAGTCTGCATTTCTAACACACTCACAGATGACCTCCATGCCACCGGGGTGGAGGAACTTAAACTCCTTCACATGTGTCTAGCGAGTCCTAGAACCCCGCCCGTGGCGGCCCAAGACAGGAAGTTCTTTCAGTTGAGCGAGAACAAGGATCACGTGAGGAGGTTGCTGGGCCCTCCCACAGAGACTCCAAGGGAGTGAGGGCCAGCGGTTAGCCTTTCCAACTTCCGAGGCCCAGAATAGAGTTGGATTGGAGCCGCGGTGCTTGGGACAAGGCGTATCTGCGACGCTGAGAGAGCGCCCCATACCCCACCATGTGCCGATGCTCCGAGTTGAGTTGTGGGCGCTTCCAGACCTGCTGCCGAGGTGAGCCCACCATTCTTATTTTTGCTAAAAAAATATGTTAGGAGATCTCGCTCAACGCTCATGATGGTTTTTTGTTGTTGCTGTTTCCTGTTTCTTTCTTTTTGTCTTTGTAATAAGCTTAGTCACACACAGTAAATCACGATTTTGTATTATTGCCTTGCATATTGAGTTATAGGAGGATAAAGAATAGAATTTCAGTAGGTACAGGACCTCAAAATTATGTATGTCACAGTTGCCTGGCCGTCGTGGGTCGAATTCCTTAAAATCCACAGCTTGCCTAAGAATATTTGGTGGGAGTGAGGAATGATACTGTTTTAAGTATTTCAGGCTTTTCTTGGCAAAATCTCTTCAAAACCTCGATAGACATGTTTTGAGAATTTAACATTTTGAAAGTACTGGAAAAAAAAAAAACATAGACAAACTGCTGAAAGTTCATATCTCCTTAGAACAATGCTTGTTCTAAAATTAAAGGATAGAGATGAGGTTAAATATGAGTATTATAGTTTAAATACCTTACCTTGATAGGAATTTTAGTCTTAATCATTATTGCGACGACTTAAAACATAAAACTGTTACTCAAATTTTTATTTTCCAACTAGCAGTTCCCTTTCCATTTTAATCAGCTCTTCAGTATCTTTGAGAATGTGCTATCTCCATCATTACAAGAAATATGGCTACAGTTCCTTAAACTTTACATAGCAGTATTTGATAATTGCTTCAGATTAAGGGTTATCAAAATTCAATTGGCTTCAAAGATTAAATATGGTAAATATAATGTTCAAAAATACATTTTAAAACATGTTCAGGGAAATTTACTCTCATTAATACATAGCCATTCTATTTGAACTATACAGTGTGCTGTGATTTGTGAAATCTCTCTCAGTGGGCATGAATTTAAGAACATTAGCTTTCCTCATTGGCAATTTGTGAGACAACTGATAAATAATAAAGTATCCTGTGCCACAGTGGATAGTAAAAGTGGAAATAGCTAAGAAACCCTGGTTTCATAACTACTGCTATATGGAACTATAATAATCAGATTCATCAAATATTAGTTGTCAAATATAAGACGCTGGTCTTAGCGGTGCTAATGAGAACAAATCCAAATCACATTTCTTATCCTTCCTTACTTACAGAAACCTATAAGTCATGGACTCTAGTGGATGGATTTCTTAAATAACTTTCAGCGCTAATAGTTCAGTTACTTACGTGCTGTTCTATTACTATAAAAGATTTTCACATGGGAAACCCCCTCCACCACACCAGCCCACTTAGGCCAATTGTCTTTGTTATATTCTCTCCTATAACCAGGCTCTTTTTTTAGTAGAAATCACTTTAGTCTGTAATTAGGATATATTCTCATGTGCATCTATTTGGCTTGTAGATCTTCCCCACCTGAGCATCTGAAGCCCTTGAGCACGAGGACCGGGCTTTCTTGCTGCTCACTGCGTGCCGGGGGCCTCTCACGGGGATGGTAGCTCAAGAAATACTTATCAGTTGTTTGTTATTCAAGGTGCCTCTCTACTCCTATGTAACAGATATTATTTCCCGAGATCATTGGCACTGGGGGCCAATCAAAATGCATGCTAATAGTTATTTTGTCCCTTGGTTCCTCAGATTTCTCTCTAGTTAATTGATTGGAGAGGTGATTGCTTGGGCAGTCTCCCAACAGACTTCTGTCAAAATGTGGCTACTTTGGTTTTCTCTGCCTGACTTCGCAGAGCTGGGCTGAGAACCTACGGGCAGTGTCTGTGGCCATACAGTGTGCCTTGCTACAAAGGCTGCCTCCTCTAGGGAGGTGGGAGCTCTCCAGGCGTGCAGAGCCAGCTTTCTCTGGCATGTCATGAAACCATACTGTTCTGTTTCCATTCCCCGTGAACTCAGCAACCCCCTGGCGCTCGGGACTGTCAAAAATCTCGTTCGTCCCATCCTAGATGATAAATAGTCTCCTTGGAAACAGACTTGTCATTTTTTCTATTCAGTGTCTAACCTGATGACTGTCACATTTTTGTGTCTTTAATAAATTCTTGGGGATGAAGCATAATTGAGGGGGTTATAGTTTCTACTTCAGTGTTAGGAACTTGAGGCTTTGGCTTTGTTCCTTCTGGTAAAACTGAACACCCTCTCCTCCACTCTGGAACCCATCATCAGAGGGGCTAGCTAATGAGGCACAGTGTTCCCAATGCTTCTGAAGCTGTTTGAGGAGTTGTTTCTTATAGTTCGCAACCCAACCCAGCCTGAGCGTTCTCTTCTTCTTCTTCCAGGGAGGTGTCTATGTATCAGTCAGGCTGTGTCCTACCTAGCCATGCTCCAAATCCTCTGCCTAGCCAGCCACATGCCTCTCACTCCCTGGCATAGTTTCCTGTGGGACTGGAGGTAGAGATGTTTGACTACGGAGGCACTCATTCATATCTTAAAATGTGACATTAAGGAAATGATACAAGCGAACTTTTTGCTTTCAATTTATTACTACATTTAGTATTGTTGCTATTTGGGGAGAGGTTGTAGATAAAGTGTTCTAAGAGTTCTATGAGTTTAAAATGAAAAGATGTTAACCAGGTCTTACATTCATACTATCCTGGGCCATTTGCTCAGGATTAATTTCTTTTTGTTTTTTTGTAGGACAACTTTGTTTTGAACCTTAGGAACGTTGTTGGCTTTTCCACACCCTCACTTTCATCAAGACAGCACTTTCTCTATTCCTCTGGTATCTTTTTCACAGTATAATTCACTTATCTGGACTCGTTATGTCCTTATTTTATACTCAGGAGAAAGAAAGAGTTAATAGTTACCTTAAAGCTTTTAAAAAGATTTTTGTCTCATTTTACTACTTTATGAGAAGTAGATAACTGTGATTAGTTAAAAGGAATTTCAGTATTACTTGGTAAGCCTGGCCATACAGTGTGCCAGTTAGCAACATGGGCTCTCTACCTCATGCTGTTTGTTTAACCTTGGGCAAATTACTTGACCTCTCTGTGGTTTAAATATTTCATCTGTAAAATGTATGTAACAGTAGTACTTCATAAGGATTGAATGAACTAAGGGGTGTAAAGAGTGTAACATAACTCTTCGTTCACCTGGCACATAGTAAGTTCTCCGTCAATGTCCGTACAGTTTTTGAATGGTATCAAACGGCTCCTGAGCATCTTTATTTCCAGAAAAGGAGCCTATTTCCCAGACATTCTGACTAGCTTTGGTTTAATCTCATGATTAACTCTTACAGGGAGCCCATTTCTTTAGTTCACATAAGCATTTTCAACCATAAGTGAACTTAAAAAAAAAAAATGCTACTGAAGAATAATAAAGTAGTAGGTAACTTGTGTCCTAGAAAACCCTCCTTATGAATTTTTGGAAGCATTAATGCTTCCACCCAAGTTGCAGAACGCATTCTTGTAATAACCTCACGAAGCTTCTTTTATTTGGCAAAGATTTGAATAAATCTCTTAAACATTGTTAAGTCCTAAACGTGTTTAACCCTGTTGAGGACTGCTCTTCCGGACCGCACGGGATGGGCCAGTCCCTAGGGCTCACACATGCTGTTTTTCTTTCCCCGCTAGCTTTAAGTTGGCCAGTGCTGGGCGTCTCACTGTGCTCTCAGTCATGGACATTTGAGCCTTCAAAACTAAGACCAAGGCAACAAAATTCTTCTTGGGTTTTGTTGGTTTGTTTGTTTTTGATCATCACTTTATATTTTGCGTAACTGTACTCTTCAGTACCTAGATCTGTCATCTCTATATTGACTTCTGAACATCACTTACTTAACAAATGCTTATGGATTTATTGGTTTCCTAACAATAGTTCTTGGCCTTCAGCTTTGAGTAACTATTTGGAGAAACCCAGGCAGGGTGGTGGAGTAGCTATGCTTCAAGATAAATCATTTGAAATGTTTTTCATTCTTAAATACATAGTTCAGGTATTGGAAAGAAATCTTTTTTCTCTGGAAATGTCTCTTGATTTCTTGTCTGCATGCCTTCATTTCTAATTAGCATAGATGATCTTTGTATCTTAATTCCTTTTGTTAATGCACACTCAAAGGAAATGCCCTCTACTCAAACTGAAACAGTGGTGTCGTTTATCTGCCCTAAGAGATCTGTGCATGGGGAGATTCAGGTGTCTTTCCTAAGAGGTGAGGGCCCTGGGTAAGCTGGTAATAGGCGTCCCTTTGCACAGGCAGCCCTAGGAGCCTCAAGAGGTTAGAGGCAGGTACTGGCGACAGTGTTAAGGCAGACGGGCAAGTTCGGTACTACACCAGAGCTTGTGTTAACAGATCACTGTTACCCCTCCAGAAGGGGTCCGAGTGAGTAAGGAGCTCCATCATAGGGAACAATCCATGTGTAGAGTGTCACAGTTTTGACTGTAGCACTGTGTGACCCTCAGCTGCCTTGTGACCCTTGGGAGGCCTGTGCAGCACTGAGTCATCAAAGGCTTTGTGACATTCTGAGAGCATGAGACACCCATCTCCTACAGAGGAATAGAAGGAGAAGAGCATTCCAGATAAAGGAGGCATCAAGTATAAAGACCTAATAGAGCAGGTGGCAGTTGGTGAGGTTTTCAGGAAGAGAGCTGAGAGACTTTGGTGACTAGTTAGATAAGAAACATGAGGAAGGCGTGGATTTTTAAAACTGACCCTGAAATTGCTAGTTTGGAAGACTTATTACACAGTCATAGTGTCAATCAAGAAGCAAAATGCTACTAAGAAAGGACGTGAGAGAAGGTGAGCACTCTGTACTTCTGTGCCTCGTCATCTTCATATGACATTTCAGTGATTCCTTAAAAAAAACACAGTGCAAGAGACTTTATTGAGACGGATTTGCTCAAGGTAGCAAGGCTAAAGTGGCCGAATCGGGATTCATACTCAGGGCCCTGGAACTGCTGAGCCGGTGGCCTATTGTCATACCATAATGAATCAGAACACAAGCTACCCTATCTTAGAGAGGATGCTCCTTATACTTCTAGTACTGAGCCCCAATTCTGAAAATGATCCTGTGGACTGAAATGCCAGGAAAACAGTCATACTGTCTCAATTTGCATCAAATGCTAACTATTTAATCAAAGAGAAACTTATTCACACAATCGAATCACTAAAAATACAGCACTGACGCCCTTCCTTCCCTAGCACAACACCCTGTCTCCATTCTGAGCAACTGTCTCAGAGCCCAGACTGGGTCAGGTCCAGAATGATATTGGGCTGGGGGAGGGGGAGAGACCCACAACATTATTTCCACTTCTCATTATCGAGAGCATAGGACCTATGTTATTCAGAACCCAAAGCAGTGTTTCTTAAAGTGTGGTCCCCAACTCCTCTGGCCGGATAGCTGATGTATGGGTGCTTGGGCCCCACTCCAAAGGTACTCTAACAAATTACCACCAGGTGGCCCAAGAGTCTGCATTTTAATAATGTCTGATATGATTTTCATGTACACTAATGTTTAAAACCACTGGTCAAGAAGTTTGTAGACACACCATTGTTGGAATATATTGTCGTTGACTGGAGGCATTCCTCCTAGGGTAACAGAAAAGAATATGCCTTTAGAAATGTCTTTCTACCACCATCTATCATTCTTTTTTTTAAGGTTTCATTTAATTGAGAGAGAGCTTGAGGGTGGGGGTTAGGGGAGAGGGAGAAGCAGACTCCCTGCTGAGCAGGACACCTGATGTTGGGCTTGATCCCGGGACCCCGAGATCATGACCTGAGCCGAAGGCAGACACTTAACCAACAGAGCCACCCAGGCCTCCATCATTCATTTTCTTATAGATCTTCTGTAATAGATGGGAACACATAAAATCCTTTTTATTTGCTTATGATCACTGCTGCAGTCAAGATACCTATAGTATAGCAACAGTTTCTACAAAAATGTCTTGGGGTGCCTGGGTGGCTCAGTCAGTTAAGCGTCTGCCTGGCATCAAGCCCCAGGTCTGGCTCCCTGCTCAATGGCAAGCCTGCTTCTCTCTCTCCCTGTGCCTCTCCACCCTGCTTGTGCTCTCTCTCTCACTCACTGTGTCTCTCAAATAAATAAATCTTTAAAAGAAATTAAAATTGTATCTTGCTGGTTAAAAGGTTATGTATTTTAGTGAGAGGGGTATATATTGTGTTGAATTTTCATGGCATTATTCTTCAGTTTCTGTAGTTGTAATCTGCAGTGGTTTTCATTGGAGTTAGCCAAGAATACTTCCTCCCCAAGGAATGCACTTTTACAGTGCTGTGCAGTGCTACCCCAATAACAATGTCTAGTCAGTGCCACTGGAAGCAAATAGATCTCCCTAGGGAGCACAGCATACCATCAGCACTCTGATTTCTTGAACAGTATCACAGGCCACCAAAAGTGACCAAGAAAAAGCAAAGCAAGTGTTTGTGTGAACAGCTTTGTGGCTCCAGAATTCCATTGTTTCTGTATTTATCGAATGATCAATAAAATAATTTGATTGATGCACCTATCCATGTTATTAAAGGTGTGAAATGTTGATTGAAGATCTTCAGCCAAAAACATGTTGAGCCCAGAAAACTGCACTAATAGGGAGTCATTTTCAAGAGATACTTCACTGAGCATCTGATCAATACGCACAGTAGATCCGCTCTACTCACTGGGGGAACCCAAGTCCTACCTTCCCCAAATAACACATTTTGTCTTTGTGACTATGATGATTAATTTGGGAGTATTGGCCAAAGCATCGTGACATGGAATTGGTATAAAATCTCAAAGGAGAACTAACCACTTTTATGTTTAGTGAATAGTTTCTGCTTAAAACATACAGCTGAAAATTTGAAAAACTTGGACAACTTGGCATTTGTCTCTACAACATTAAACAATTATAGATTACCCTGTTATGGGTTATTTTTACTGAATTTACTGCCCCAACTCAGAAGTGGTCTACAGACTAAGGTATATGGTTATGAAAAGATAAGGATTGATCATCAAATGAATGACATGCACAGAAGTACTGGAGACAGTAAAGTGAGGGGTGGGAGTGGGGAGAATGGCTCTGCTGGAGTACCAAGAAGGCTGAAGGGAAGAAGGAGCTGTTAAGCTGAAACTTGCATAAAAATTAAATAAGGAGCAGAATATAGGAGAAGACAGTGGTAAGACCTTTAAGAATAAAAAAAGGCCATTTGGTAGGTGATGTGCTAAGAAATAGTTGTAGGAGAATAGTTGCATTGAGAAGGAGTGAGGAGGAGTGAGAAATATGTCTGGAAAAGTGATTTTTTTTTTTTTTAATTAGAGGGAGAGAGAAAGAGAGAGTACATGAGTAGGGGGAAGGATAGAGGAAGAGGGAGTGAGAGAATCTAAAGCTGACTCCGCACCCAACATGGAGCCCAACGGGGGGCTTGTTCTCATGATCTTGAGATCATGACCTGAGCTGAAATCAAGAGTCAGACACTTAACCGACTGAGCCACCCAGGTGCCCCTGGAAAAGTGAATTCTTGAGAACTAGTACATCCAACACCTTCTGCCCCAGGGTCTTCAAAATATACACTCCTGGGAATAAAAGTACCAGTGTATGGCTGAAAGCCCCTCTCAAGATCCACAAGCTTACATACTTCCCGCAAAGATTGAGTGGGGACCCAGTGTGGATAGGGACCTGCATTACCGCTGTCTCCAGCACGCTCTGAAGGTGCACACATGGGCTGTGTCTTTTTACAGTATCAACTTTATTTGATCACAAGGCAAGGTTAACATAATTGTAAAGTAGGTTCGATATTTCAAACTCAATGACATGTCAGCACACCTATTTATTTAATAAGTAACCAAGTAACCTGTACACCCATCGTGGGGTCAAACTCACAACCCCGAGGTCAAGAGTTGCATGCTTTTCTGCCTGAGCCCCCTCACTGCACATCTAAATTGGCTTCCTATCCATCACACAAAGCAAAGCTCAATACAAAGTCACATAACAAACAAGATAGAATAGGGACAGGGAGTTAACAAACCAAACATGAAGTGGGTCCCTGTGCGCAGGCCTCTTGTGGTTCTGTGGGTTATCCATTATGGGCATCAGCCGCCTGGGCTGGTTTGGGAGCTATCCGGTCTTAGCTGCAATGCCTTTGGCGGCTTCCACCACTGCCTGACATGAGTGACTCCATCTTGCTGTCTACAACAGCAAAGTAAATCCCCTAAAGCTGTACAGTTCCAGCAGACATTCCCTCTCTGGCCACACCACCACCCTAGGGCTTCACTGACTCCTCTCACTTCCTCCCAGGTTTTCCCCATCTTGTTGGTTTCCCCTTCCTCCTTCACTCTGACCTTTACTCATTCCACCCAGAGGGGAAAAAACAAGAAATGTCTCCTTTCACCCTACGCAGAGCAGCTTCCCCGTCCTCATGTTGTGTTGCTTGCTAACGCCATGGTCTGTGCCACGGTGGGAAGGAACATACAAGCACTTTTTCCTGAGCAAAGACAGTCTCTCCTGAGGAGAAATTCTGATTCCAACTATTAAAGTCCTACAAAAAAATAACCTCATTATACCTACAATGACAAATGAGGGATATAACAAAACATACTTTCTCCTGTTCTTTCTCACCTGCTACTGTACCTCAAGCTGTCCGCCTCCACTAACTTGGACACTGTTCCTACTTTTTCTGGGCAGCAGTTTTATTTTGGGGGATTGGGATCCTCTCTATCTTGGTCTCCCTTTTTTATTCCTTCTCTCTCTCTCCTCTTCCCCTTTCCTCTCTCCCTTCTCTCTCTGGTGCTGAGAAGATAGCTGTGGAATTCCCCCTTCCAGGAAGAGTCACTTAAGACTTGGTGTCCTTTAAAGTGCTCCCAGGAAACAACTAATATCCATTACTTGTTAATGACTTCTTGCCCAGCATGATGTGGGTTTTATAGTTACATGCATCCTCTTATTTAATCATCTCTATAATCATGCGAGAGAGGTATAATTATCCCCATCTCTATATATGTGAGAACACAAGATGGAACCAAATGGGAAAAAACGGTTCTAAGAGAGTACAGCAAATTCAAGATAAAGCAAGGATTTGAAACCAACTCTGTCTCCAGGCATTTGAAAGTAAGTTTGTTTGATTCCTAATGGCTTCCTGCCAGTTCAGCTTCTCTTCCAGTTTTTTCCTCGGTCTTTGGCTTGAGTAAAAGAAGAATTGTAGCTGTGTGAATGTGAGCATGACCACCAGCATGTCATCTCTGGAGTTACTATTAAAATTTAAATCCTTGAATAAACATGCCTCATATTAATGATCCTTTTTATGCATTTCTCTGCACTGAAATCATGCAAAACACATAACCAATTTATCTTTGCTTTTTCCTTTTCTAAGGCTTTCTCAGAGCCTCTCTTCTATAACTCAGTTCAGACTCCCTCCTCTTGGCTTTCACATCCATTCTCAGAAGATCCTTAAACCACTACGGTATTAGGTCCTCCAAGGAAACAGAGCCAATAGGATGTAGGGAAACACACAGATAGATAGATGAAAAAGGAGAAAGGTTTATTTTAAGAAATCAACTCACATGATTTTAGGGAGGCTGGCCAGGGCAAAATCTGCAAAGGAGGCCAGCAGGCTGGAGACCCAGGGAGGAAGTGCCTTTTCTGGGGATCTCAGTCTGTTTTCTCTTAAGATCTTCAACCTCCATTATGGAGGGTTATTTGCTTGACTCAAAGTCTACTGATTTAAATATTAGGTCCATCCAACAAATTCCTTCACAAAAGCATCTAGAATAGTGTTGAAACAAATACCTGGGTACTGTGACCCAACCAAGTTGACACATAAAATTAACCACAACAACCACTTTCCCCCTGAGCTGCTGCTTTTACTAAGATGTATATTTGTGTGTGCAGAAAAATAAAAAATCCTGAAACATCCGCACCAGATTCTTTGCAACTAGAAAGGATTTGTCATCCCGGGCAGTGGGGAAGGGGGAGAGACTTACTTTTTTGATAGTACCATTCTGTATTGCTCAAGCTTTTTTTTTTTTTTTTTCCGGAATGCATTGGGATTACTGTTACTTACATATTAGTTTTCAGTCAAAATAACACATACATGTCATTAAGGTAAAATAATACTATAAAACTAATGGGGAATTTCACAGGCCTCTGTTCTACCCCTCCCCACCCCTGATTCCCAGTTTGCACACACATTCACTTTTTAACTCTTTTGTTCTGATTTTAAACTGTTTCCAATAGCATGTTTATACTGTTCTTTCTTGGCTTTCCAGTTTGAGACATTATCTCCTGATAGGACCTTCTAATGTGGAACATAGACTTTACCACCGCCTTCTACCAGGCCCTCTCTGGGTTTGCCTCATTCCATTCTCCCCAGGCGATGTCACATTTGGCTTAAATATCTATTCAGTGTTACATTATTATGGCAGCTTAAGTCTTCCACAGCAAAGCAGTATAGTATTGTATGATTACATTTCCTTTCTTATACAATTTTTCTCCCCTGCGAATTCCTAATATGGTTTACTTTTCTATGTTCTTACTGTTAACTTATTTTCAGGCTATCGGATGGATTTCTAAAACTCTTTCTAGAATTTAGCACGTAGCTAACAGATCAGTTTCTTTTTTCTTTTTTTTTTTTTTTTAAAGATTTTGTTTATTTCTTTGACAGAGAGAAACACAGGGAGAGAGGGAACACAAGCAGGGGGAGTGAGAGAGGGAGAAGCAGGCTTCCCGCCGAGCAGGGAGCCTGATGTGGGACTCGATCCCAGGTCTCCGGGATCATGACCTGAGCTGAAGGCAGTCGCTTAACCAACTCAGCCACCCAGGTGCCCCAGATCAGTTTCTATTCTTCCCTCAAAATCCATACTCCTGGACTCTGTCTTCCATTTCAGTCTGAATCATATACTACTTATTATTTAATAATTTCTTCCCTGTTCATTTTATCTGAATTAATTTTCTGGAACTCATATTAATGGATATGGGAATTCCTCTCTTGATTTTATTGTTTTCTTATTCTCTGTTAATTTCAGAGTTTTTCTGTGGTTTTTGTTTTTCTTTTTTTTTTTTTTGGTTGTTTATTTTCTTTTCCTTCCTTCCTTCCTTCCTTCCTTCCTTCCTTCCTTCCTTCCTTCCTTCCTTTTTCTCTTTCTTTCCTTCCCTTTCTTTTCTTTCTTTTAGAAACGCACTTGTTACCATTTAATGAACCTCCTCTCAGGGCTTCAAGCTACCAGGGCACAGCTGCTTCCCCCCACAAACACCCCTAATCTTTTTAGCTCTTCTACTGAAGAATGTGGCCTTCATGATGACAGGCTGTTTGGGGAACCACCCCTCCCCTAAAACTCTGCAGTAGCTGGATCACAGCACATCAGTGGTAGGAGCAGCCCCAGTCTTGTTTTCTGGCAGCATTGACCTGTGTCTCTTCGCTGACTGAGGTTCACAGTTTATCAAGGTTGACAGTTGGGCAGATGCTCTGGTTCCTCTTTCAATAGTAATGACTCATACCGGCTTTTCCAAAGTAACTCGGGTGATATTCATCGAAGTTGACCCTGTGGTGATGCCTGCCACCATCATTACCCTGGCCTCCTGGGTGCTTCCCGTGTTTGCTGATGAGGCCATGGCTCATGTTGCCCCAAAGTTTCCAGGTCCTCCTCAGTCAGGATGGCATGTCGGCAGCCCAGATGGAAAAGCTGTTTTTATTTATTTATTTATTTTATTTTCCACATTACCTCCCGACTCTGTTGTTGTTGAATCTTTTATATCTGTTGTATTTTTTAGTTTTCAAGAGCTCTTTCTTATTCTCTTTACGTTTGTTTTTCTGGTATCCTCTTAGTGAATGTGCTATCTTCTCTCTCTCCTTGCCGCTGCCGCCTCCTCCTCCTCCTCCTCCTCCTCCTCCTCCTTCTTCTTTTTTTTAAAGATTTTATTTATTTATTTGACTGAGAGAAATACAGCTAGAGAGGGAACACAAGCAGGAGGAGTGAGAGAGGGAGAAGTAGGCCTCCCTCTGAGCAGGGAGCCTGATGCGGAGCTTGAACCCGGACTCTGGGATCATGACCTGAGCGGAAGGCAGACGCCTAACAACTGAGCCACCCAGGTGCCCCTCCTTGCATTCTTCTTACTGCAATGCTTACTTCCTTGTCCTGATTCTTCGAAAGGCTACTGTTCCTGCTTATTTGCTTTGGTTTCTGTCTTTCACATCAGAAGCTTCCCTTAAATGCCATGTAATTCTTGACTGTTGATATTTAAGAGTCAGTCATTAAAAAGTTGATGGGAAGCTCTTATGTGCCTGGTTGTACTTCTCAACTGTGTGGATTTTACTAGAGGATGATTGGGATTTTCAATGGTAAAAACTGGCAGAAGGGCCTATATATGTAGGATTTTTCTTTTTGGTTTAGTTTATTAACCGAAGGAATCTTGTAGTTTTCAGTGTAGGAGGATAATCTTGCTTGCCGGCATCTGAGTACAGAGTGGAGTGTGGTGACATTGGGGGTGGCAATAGGAATGGACTATTACTGCTGCTGTTAGGCAAACACTTTATTTAGTGTCCCTGTTTTCCATAGATGTCTCACCTTTTCTTTAGCTGTGGTTGTCCTGGAAGCACTTACAGTATGCCAGTAGCGGAAGGTTTGTACAGGGTGGGGATGGAAGTGTAGGTGTCTAATTACCAACTGGACAAACTTAACTTTCAATGCTACACGCCCAGGCTTTCTGCCTCCAGAGGTATCAGATGCTTTTAGTTCTTTCCATAGGCCAAAAAAAAAAAAAAGTATGTAGAACTTAGTTTTCCTGTTATGTTTTCTAATTTATATTTGATGGTTAATGTGAAAATTATAACACTGTTTGGTGTGGTTTTAAGTGTATGAAGAGAAAATATTTAAGGCAATTATAAACAGAGGAAGAGAAAGTGATGTTATAGGGAGGTAAGTTTTCTATATTTCACTTGAACCTGGTAAGAGGTTGACACTGGTAAACTGTGATGTTATGTGTAGCTGATGTATACCTAATACAATCACTAAAATGATGTGCAAAGAGAGGCATCCAGAAATACAATAGATGAATCAAAAGTCTAAAAAATGTTCAAGTAACTTATAGGAAGGCAAGAAAAGGAAAAGTGAGAAATTAAAAACAGAACAAAAAATAAAATGATAGACTTACACCTTTGTCGTATCAATAAAACCACTAAATAAAAGCTCTATACCAATTAAAAGAAAAGATTGGCAGAGTAGATTAAAAAACATGACCAGAGGGGTGCCTTAGTGGCTCAGTCAGTTATGTGACCGACTCTTGATGTTGGCTCAGGTCCTGATCTCAGCGTCATGAGATGGATCCCAGTGTTGGCCTCCACACTCTCTGTCTCCCCCCTCTTCCCCTTCCCTTTGCTTGCACACTCTCTCTCTGTCTCAAAATAAATAAATAAACAAACAAACCAAAAAAACCACATGACCCAACTATTTAGCTTAAAAGAAACTTACTTAAAATATAATTATATGGGCAGGTGGAAAATGAAAGAGTGGAAAAATATACATTATGCTTATGTTAATCAAAGGAAAGTAGGAGTGGTTATATTAACATCAGATAGACTTCAGAGCAAAGAACATTACAAGATATGGGGAGGGACAGTCTATAATGATGTAGGTGTCAGACTACCCAGAAGATACAGTAATCCAAAATATGCATCCGCTAAACAGTGCAGATGCAAAATACGTGAAGCAAAAGCTGATAGAACTGAAAGGAAAAATAGAAAAATCTACAATTATAGTTGGAGACTTCAGTCCCCCTTTCTTACCAACTGTTAGAGCTAAAAAGAAGGTCAGCAAGGATATAAGAAAAACTCAACAACACTCTCAACCAATAACATCTAATTGAGATTTCTAGAACACTCTATCTAACAATAACCATACAGTACATATTTTTAAGTGCCCATTGGGCATACACCAAGATGAACCAAATCCTGAGCCATAAAACAGAATAAACTTTTAAAGAATTGAAATCATGTAGTATGTGTTCTCTGACCACAATAGTATCAAAATAGAAGTGAACAAAAGAGATATAGGAACATTTCCAAATACTCAGAAACTAAACAGTACACCTCTAAATAATCCATGCATCAAAGAGGAAGTCTTAGGAGATATTTCAAAAGCTTCATTAAACCATGTGAAAATAAACATGTAACATACCAGAACTTCTGGGACATAGCTGAAGCAATGCTGAAAAGAAAGTTTATACCATTAAATATTTATATTAGAATATATTAGGAAAAAAAAGGAAAAGTATTAAATCAGTGATATAAGCACCTACCTTAAGAAACCAAAGAAAAGCAGAATAAGCCCAAAGCAAGAAGAAAGGAAATAATAAAGAACAGAAATCAATAGTATTGAAAAGAGAAAATCAATACAAATAAAATAGCCGGTTCCTTGGAAAGTTCAATGACATGTATAAATCTCTGGCAAGACTGACCAAAATAAATAAATAAAGACACAAATGTTCAATATCAGGTGGAATGGAACAAGAGATCACTACACACCCTACAGATCTCAAAAGTACAATAAGAAAACACTATCAGTAACACTACAGACTTAAATTTTCCAAGTTAGATAAATGGACAAATTAAAAAAAAAGTATAACTCATCCAATGAGAAATAGATACCTTGAGTAGCCCTATGACTGTTAAGAAACTGTAATTCATAATTAATACACTCCCAAAAAAGAAATTTCCAGGCCCACATACCTTTATGAGAAAATTTTGCTGAATGTGTAAAGAAAAAAATTCATGCCAATTCTACACAATGTCTTCCTGAAAAGAGGTGAGGGAATAATTCCAGTTGATTTATATAAAGCTAGTAATAACCTGATACTAAAACCAGTGACAGGACAACAGCAACAACAAAAAAACTACAGTTGACTATCCCTCATGAATATAGATACAAAAATGCTTAACAGTAAATATTAAATGAAACTGAGAAATATCTAAAAAGGATTCATGACCAAATGGATTTAATTCCAGGTATATAAACCTGTTTCAATATGTGAAAATCAATCAATGCAGTCCACTATATTGACAGACTAAAGAAGAAAAAAATCACGTCATATAAATTGATGCAGAAAAAGCACTGGACAAAATGTAACAACCATTCATGATTAAAAACCCCAGAAAAAGAGAAATAGAGGAGAATTTCCTTAGCTTGATAAAGATAACCCATAAAATACCTACACTTAACATCATTCTTAATGATGAAAGATGGAATACTTTCCCTTCAAGAACAAAGCTAGGATATCCACACTTACCATCCTTATTTAACTGGTTCTAGCCTGTGCATTAAGACAAGAAAAGTAAATTTAAAAAGGAATGCAAGTTTGAAAGGAATAAAGCTGTCCATATTTGCAGATGGCATGGTTGTTCATGTAGAAAATCCCAAGGAATCTACAAAAAATCTCTGGAATGAATAAGTAAGTTTAATAAGGCCATGAGATATAAGACAAACATACAAAAATAGATTTCTGTGTACTAACAAATGGGACCTTGGACATTGAAATTAAAAATGCAGTATTTAAAATCACTCACGGGGCGCCTGGGTGGCTCAGTTGGTTAAGCGACTGCATTCGGCTCAGGTCATGATCCTGGAAACCCGGGATCGAGTCCCACATCGGGCTCCCTGCTCGGCAGGAAGCCTGCTTCTCCCTCTCTCAGTCCCTCTGCTTGTGTTCCCTCTCTCACTGTGTTTCTCTCTGTCAAATAAATAAAATATTAAAATAAAATAAAATAAAATAAAATCACTCACAGGGGTACCTGGGTTCCTCAGTTGGTTAAGTGTCTGCCTTCAGTTCAGGTAATGATCCCAGGGTCCTGGAATTGGCACCACATCGGGAGCCTGCTTTCCCCTCTTCCTCTGCTGCTTCCTTTGCTTGTGCTGTGTCTCTGGTTCTCCCTCTCAAATAAACAAGTAAAATTTAAAAAAAACAAAAAATAAAACCACTCCCAAAAGGAGAGAAGCGTGTAAATCTAACAAAAAATGGGGGACCTGTATGCTGAAAACTACACCACACTGACAGAAGAAATCTAAGATCTATATAAATGCAGAGACACACCATATTAACAGACTGGCAGACTTAATGAGCAAAGGTCCAGTCTTTCCAAATTGATGTATGTGTTTTAAATCAATTACCAAGATCCCATCAAGGTTATTTGTAGACATAGGGAATATTATTCTAGAATATATATGGAAATGCATGGGACGCCTGGGTGGCTCAGTTGGTTGAGCGACTGCCTTCGGCTCAGGTCATGATCCCGGAGACCCGGGATCGAGTCCCACATCGGGCTCCCTGCTTGGCGGGAAGCCTGCTTCTCCCTCTCTCACTCCCTCTGCTTGTGTTCCCTCTCTCGCTGTGTTTCTCGCTGTCAAATAAATAAAAAATCTTTAAAAAAAAAAAAAAAAGAATATATATGGAAATGCAAAGGAACTAAAGTAGCTGAAACCATTTTTAAAAAATTTTATTTGAGAGAGAATGAGAGAGAGAGCATGAGAGGGGAGAAGTGGGAGGGAGAAGCAGACTCCCCACTGAGCAGGGAGCCCAATGCGGGACTTGATCCCAGGACTCCAGGATTGTGACCTGAGCCGAAGGCAATTGCAGAACCAACTGAGACACCCAGGTGCCCTGAGCTAAAACCATTTTGAAAAAGGAGGATAAAATGAGAGGAATTTGTGTACCCGATTTCAAGACATTATATAGCTATGGTAATTGAGACTGCCATAGTGGCCAAGGAGTAGAACCTAGAAATAGAGTCACAGAAATACGCCTAACTGGTTTTGGAGAAATGTGCACAGGCAATTCAGTGGAGGAAAGATAATGTTGTTAAAAAAGCAAATGATGCTAGAACAACTGAACCTCTCTCTGTAGGCCAGAAATTGAAATTTGAATTAAATATTTTTACAAAAATCACTTTATACAAAAATTAAATTGGAGCATGTACTTAAACCATAAACCTCTAAAACTTTTAGGTAAAACAAAAAAATACAGGGTGCCTGGGTGGCTCAGTTGGTTGAGCGGCTGCCTTCGGCTCAGGTCATGATCCCGGAGACCCGGGATCAAGTCCCATATCGGGCTCCCTGCTCGCGGGGGGAAGCCTGCTTCTCCCTCTCTCACTCCCCCTGCTTGTGTTCCCTCTCTGGCTGTGTTTCTCTCTGTCAAATAAATAAAAAAAAATGCAAGAAAATCTTTGGGATCTAGAGCTAGACAAAGTGTTCTTAAACTTGGCAGCAGCATCTGATTCCCTAAATAGAATTAGATTTCATCAAAATTAAAAAAACAAACAAACAAAAAAAAACCTTTCAATCTGTGAAGGACCCTGGGAAGAGGATAAAAAGACAAGTACAGACTGTGAGAAAGTATTTACAAACATATCTGACAAATAACTGATATGTAGAATACAAAACCCTCAAAAGTCAACCTTTAAAACAAACCAATATGAAAATGAATAGAAGGTGCCGAAGAGTCATTTCACTGAAGAGGACATACCAATGGCAAATAAGCACAGGGAAAGATGTCCTAGCTATTTGAGAAATGCAAATTAAGACCACAATGAGATGTCACTAGACACATCCATAGTCAGCTAAAATAAAATGTGTGACCATATCAAATTCGGCAAGGAGTCAGAGAAACTGAATCACACATACATTGTTGTGGGGAGTGTATAGCCACTCTGGAAAGCAGGTTACCTTTTATTAACAAAATACAAAAAATACAAACATGCAATTATAGTATGACCCAGCAGTTGAACTCCTGGGTATTAATCCCAGAGAAAGGAACAGTTATATGCGTGCAGAAACTTGTTCCACACATAATTATAGAAACTTTGTTGGTAATGGCCCCAAACCAGAAGCAACCTAGATGTCCTGCAATGCCTATTTAAACAAGCCGTGGTCCATCCGTATGATGGGATATTACTTAGCAATTAAAGGGATGAACTATTAGTATGGACAGCAACTTGGATGACTTCAGAGAATTGTGCCAAGTAAAAAGAACCAGTCTTCCAAAGTTACACAGTGCATGATTCCATTTATATAGTGTTCTTGAAATGATAAAATTATAGAAATGGAGGACAAATTAGTGGTTGCAAGGGGTTAAGAAAGCGATGGGGTTTGGAGAGCCCTGGGCGTGGCTATGAAAGAGTAGCATGAGTGGTGCTTTTGGTGATGAAAATTTTCTTATCTCGACTGTATGTCAATATCTTGGTCATGATTTTGTGCTATTAGGGAAATTGGGTAAAGGGTGCACAGAATCTCCTGTATTGTTTCTTAAAACTGTGCTTTAATGTATAATAATCTCAAAATAAAAACATGATTTTTAAAAATTAAAAAACCATGTTGAAAAGAGTGTGTAAATTTAATGGACAACTACATTTGTTATGTTGTTTTCAAGCATCAGTGCCTATAGTAGTGAGCAGTGATTCTTTTTTTTTTTTTTCTGATGCATTTCTGTCCAAAAGGTTTAAGGTTGGACTAGACTGGTGAGAATGTCTCGCTTTGTTGTGTTGCTTCTTGGACACATCTTCTTCCCTATACCTTTGCCCATACAGAACTGTCCCTTCTGATTATTGACTATTCTAAAATATTCAACAATATTTTTCAGTATTTCAAATGTTAGGTG
This sequence comes from Spilogale gracilis, assembly GCA_004023965.1. Classification (NCBI taxonomy): domain Eukaryota; kingdom Metazoa; phylum Chordata; class Mammalia; order Carnivora; family Mephitidae; genus Spilogale; species Spilogale gracilis. Next base: position 86,323 of record PITA01005968.1, read on the forward strand.
TATAGCATGCATTAATTCAGGATATCTTTTTTTTTTTTTTTAAGACTTTATTTATTTATTTGACAGAGAGAAACACAGCTAGAGAGGGAACACAAGGAGAGGGACTGAGAGAGGGAGAAGCAGGCCTCCCGCTGAAAAGAAAGCCCAATGTGGGGCTCGATCCTGGGTCTCCAGGATCATGACCTGAGCTGAAGGCAGTCGCTTAACCAACTGAGCCACCCAGGCACCCCTCAGGATATCTTTTACCCTCAACAGGATAGGGTACCAATTTCATGCCAAATCTCAGAAACTATTTATTTGTAGTTTGAAGTCTAAATATTTTACATGTTTACCTAATAACTTTTTATAGAATTTAACACCTGCAAAAGTACCTGTATTTGAGTTCTCCAGAAAAACAGAAATAGGACGTGCATGTGTGTGTGTGTGTGTGTGTGTGTGTGTGTGTGTGTGTGTGTAGGTACATAGGTGCTTGTTTATTATAAAGAATCAATTCAGGTGATTATGGAGGCTGAGAAGTCCAGGGCCAGGTGAAGTTACAGTCTGAAACCACAGGGCTGTGACCCAGGAGAGCCTGTGGCATAACTGTAACTGACCCCACACCCTAGACTTGTTCAGCTCACTGCAGGACAGGCCAAGAAAAAAAAAAAAGCAACTTTATTTGGAAAGCTGGCAAACCGAGGGGATGGCTGACCATTGTCCCAAAGAACCACTTACCCTCTGCAGGAAATCCAAGCTGATTTTTTGTCTGCACAAGGGGAGAGAGGGAGGGGGCTGGAGTCAAAAGGTGACTGGCATCTGTAGACATCTGTGGAAGGTCGTATGACGTTGTCCTTGGTGACCTTTGCATATGGGGATCTGGTCTTGTCATTCCTGTAAATCTTGACATAGCATGGCCATTTCTGTACATACTTCCTTTTCTCCTTGGGCAAGGTGGGTTTGGGTAAAGAGTGGTTTTGCACATCTCATCTGTAACATGCCTACGTGCTACATGCAGGGCTAAAAAGTTTTTAAACTCAAAGTCACAACAGAAGGGGAAATAGAAGCAATGTGGAGTCAGATATACTAAGTTTCTCCCAGTAACTTCCAGTCTGAATTTGGGTCTAAAGGCAGAAGACTGATGTCCCAGCTCAAAGACACATTCAGCTTTTTACTCTCTCAGGCCTTCAAGTGACTGGATGAGGACCACCCACACTGGGGAGGGTAATTTGCTTTACTCATTAATCTCATCTAGAAACACCCTCACAGACCTACACAGAATAATATTGAACCAAATATCTGGGTACCCCACGGCCCAGCCCAGTTGACACATAAAATTAAGCATATAGGGACCTTTGAAATGTAGTGAATACAATGAATATCGACGTAGAAGAGGCGTATTAACAGTAGAAGGTTTTTATGGGTCAAGAAAAAAAAATCAAGCATTCCAATGCATTTCGCTTTTAGGAGAGCAGCGGTAGGAGAAGCACATCCTCGCCTCTCGCTCGCCTGCGCTGGGCTTCCTTCCTTTGGTGTTCTCATAAGCCCAGCCTTCTCTCTGTGACCTCAGCTTCTCCTCTCTCAGCCAAAACCTGTGGGTTTTTTTTCCCCTTTCTAAACCTATTTTCCACCTTCCCCTGAGTACTCGGAGTCTTCTGCAAGACTTCTTTGGGATTTTCATTTTGGGGGTGCCTGGGTAGCTCAGTTGGTTAAGTGACTGCCTTTCGGCTCAGATCATGATCCCGGAGACCCGGGATGGAGTCCCACATCGAGCTCTCTGCTCGGCGGAAGGCCTGCTTCTCCCTCTCTCACTCCCCCCTGCTTGTGTCCCTCTCTGGCTATGTTTCTCTCTGTCAAATAAATAAAATCTTTAAAAAAAAAAAAGAGAGAGAGATTTTCATTTTGTGAGGCAACCAGAATAATAAAAACGAAAGGACTGCTAGTGAGGAGCACAGAAATGATAGTATACGTTCATGTGTATATTTAACAAAGGAATATTTTAACAGAGCAACTTACCATGGACCTTACTCTTCCACCAGTTGACACCTACCTCTCTCGGCTGCTGTGGGTGGGGTCCGATTGGGAAGATAATGGCTGATCTCAAAGAGCACAGTTCCTGAGGGAGGTTGAGCTGAGTACAAATGGGCCCCCTCTCAGTTCTCCTCTACATAAGATTTCATACACCTTCCCTACCTCTTTTCACTTCATAATCGTTCTCCACTTTTCTACCTTAAGACATCTGATGAACCAGTAGGGCTCTTCCAACATATTTTTCTGAACCACCCATGCAGTTCAGCTCAGAACTATAGTAGTCTTTTCCTTTTATAGAAGAAAATAGAAACAGGTTTTTGTCACCGGTACATCAATTACATTCACATTCAATGTGACAAAGATTTCTTCAAATGAAAAATTTCACAGGTGTTTTTTTTTTTTTTATTAAAAAAAAGGCACATGTAATAGTTTCTTTTAATCACGTACTATTTTTTAGGTTTAAAATCCATTCAGTTTTTAATGGGGAATATAGCCACACGGTTTAAACTACAAAATGTCTCCTTCCCACCTTGACTTCTGCTTCATTCGGTTCCCTTCTGTGGATATAATTTTTCTGGCTTCTTTCCTTTCCTTCCAGAGAGATTGTATACTCGTAAACCAAGACCTATGTTTTTCTACAGTGGTAGTATTCAGAACACATTGTTCTACATCTTGCTTTTCTCCCACTTACCCAAGATCTTAAGAGATTGTTCCATGACAAGATAAAGATCTATTTTATTCTTTATGTGTGTGCCATAATTTATGTAAGCAACTCTACTGATCAATGGTGAAGCTATCACAAATAATTACATACTCTTAGGCCAGTACATCTGTGGGTTTTATGGTGTGGGACAATTCTCTAGAAATTCACCCACCTTTTTCCTTTCTTTTTTTTTTAAACAAGCAGTTGTTAAGTCAGCCATAGCATTTCCATGTATTTGATAAATGTAAAAAGCAAAAATGATTTTAAATAATGTTTTAATTTTAGTTGATAGTAAGACCTAGAAATTTTATGTGTACTTGTTTTTATTTCTTCTTTACTTTTTTCTTTTTATATTCTCTTGTCTCTTTTTCTTTTTCTCCGCCCTTTCTTCCTTTTTTCTTTGCTCATTCCTTCATTCCTTCCCTCCCTCTCTTCTTCCTTCATTTCTCCTTTTCATTTTAAAATATCCCAATAGTTACTATTTGGTTTTTATTAATGGGCCGATTGAGAGCTTTATAACCACTAGGTGGTGGTACAAGAACACCGGGAGAAGCATTTTTGTAAACAGACATGGAATTAGTTTTGATTTCCTGCTCAGTTTTTAAATTGCTATACACTTGGGCCCTTAAATGCCTCCTAAGGGATGTCACTGTGATTGCTGTTCAGCAGTTGAGCCGACATAAAATTGATGTTGAGCTTTTACAACAGCTGTTCTGGACCACTTTATGTTGATGCTGAGACTTTTTAAAAATGCTCATTGCTTGAAAATGTTAACTCTTCCGTAGGAATCTGTTAAGTTTTCTGAGTGATTTGAAGGGCTTGCTTATATTTCTGACTGATTTACACGTCTTATAATGTTACAGTGGAGACTACTTAGAATTTATAATCCTGCTTTATTTAGCTGACAGAATTTTCAGTAAAGAAATGACAGTTTCCTAGCTACTTCCTATGGAAACGACAAAAGGCATCTGCTTACTGTGGTTTTACGCTATTGACTGCAATCTGCTGTTTTATTCAACCTCGCAACGTTGATCTTCATCTAAATGCGTCAAACATGTATTGAAAATCATTTCAGAATTTGATGCAAAATTGTCTTCTGTGTGTGGGTTAGCTTAATTAATTTTTGAAAGTCTACCGTGTCCCTTTTAATTTACTAAGCCATCCAGGCACCCTTCTACCTTGTCCCTTTTAATATTCTGAATCTCTGCTTAGAAATTTTGGGTTGGTTAGTTCCCCTTAAAGCACACACACACAAAAGGAGCCAGCATAAATATTGAAGGATCTCTGCTTCCATTGGAATCGTCTGATCGTTTGCATTTACCTTCTGCTGGAATTCTGGATCACGTATTGAGTACAGGAGTGTGGCTGCAGCTACCGGGGAACATTCTGCTGGAGGGCTGGCATGTGCAGCACGTGCACGCTCTTGTCCTGTTTGGGTCCCTGTCGGATTCAGATTCATAGGAGTAGATAGACAGCGGCTCCCCTCTGTCACAGTGCGTCTTGTCAAATGGCACCTCCACATCTTCCCAGGAAGTAACCTCATAATGAAGTTCCTACTGACTTGCTTTCATGGGTTAGTAATTTTTGGATGAGCATGGAGGTCCATCACCTCTTTTCCATGGCTATGGATAGTTCTACATATCATTTTTACTAGAACTTGATGGGTTAGCCAGTGAAGAAGCAAACATTTTAGGTCAATTATCTCACAGGTTTTAATGGTAATAGTGCTGTCTTACCATTTAACACGTGTGGTCTTCCTAATGAAGTCCTATGATCTGGTATCCAATCGTGGTCTATTAGAACCTCACACCGGAAGCCTTCATGTAAGGCATTTGGGGTTTAACCAAAAGGAAAAATGGCTTCTTATTACCTGTTAACACATTAGGGGAAAACAAATCATGGGGTCCAATTCATTGGAAGAACACTAATTTAAAAGAAGACTCCCTTAGATGATGAAACCATTACAACATTGTTCTAGGAAATAAAATCAACTAAAGCCGATTCCCTGGTTTTATTAGGAAAGATAGTAGCCCATTTTATGATCTGTAATGTTTAAATCAATTGAACGATCCTGAAATCTCTCCCCTGAAGTGGCTATGACACAGCTTGCAACCTTTTGTTCAAGAGATTAAGTTTGCATCTCCTCACATTATCTCCTTGTAATTGGAAAACTTTCATTTTGACAGAGAAAATGTGCCAGTATCCCTGTGAGCTTTGCCACAAGCCAATGCAGAATGCCATCTGGAGGATGCACGCCTGGGCCCCGCAACAGCCTCCTGGCGGGTTGTATCTGGAACTTTGCAACAGAACAACTAATAGCATCTTAAGCTCCATTTGTCTAGCTCGCTAGTGCTCTTGGCAGAGGTCATAACCAGCAGTAGCTTTGCTGATTTGCTGCATCAAATGTAATTAGGTTAAAGCACTCACTGACAGAGGGCTCTGATAATGGCATGGGAGCCTCAGGCTTCAGTTTACCCATTGTGTCCAATTTAAGTTTAGATCAACAAAGACATACCAATTTCATCATTGGGACAATAGAACTTAATAATTTTTAAAGATGCTTATTTGAGACCACAAGATTTTTTTTTTCTTTCGGACTTATAATTGTTTTTTTCCTTTTTCTTTTCTCTCTCTCTCCCTCTTTCTCTCTTTTCTTTTTTTTTTTTTTTCTTTCCTTCCCCTGTTTCTTTTATTTTTTAGTCACTGGCTTCCAGTGAAGTGGTTGATCTTTCCTTCAAGGAAAGACCATGTCATATGGATACAAGCCATACATCCCTTCTGAACCTTACCTTTCAGTCCATGATGGAAAATGATAAGCCATTTTTCAAGTTCTATCAGACAACTTTGAACTCTATGAAACTCAACAGTTTCATAATTGTAAGGGGAGAGGTAATGTTATTACTGGGCCTTTAACTCTTGCTTACTGGAAAACTCCAATAGTGCCAGAAGCCTCTCTATAAATGAGTCAGTTTCAGGCTCTGAGTAAGCTAAAGAGACCATTGCTTGGGGTTAAAGTTAGGGCAAGGCTGGGCCCAGAGCATAAGATAGGCTTTAGTTGTTATTAAGAGCCCTAAGGAAACTACAAAAGTTCTCTGCTTACTGTAGAGAAAGAATAATTCAGGGGAAGTAAGGTTGATCAGTTTCGTGCATAAATGTTGTCAAACAGGTCAGCAGGGGTCTTGTGTTAGGGAGAGTTTGGGGCCTGGTATCAGCAGGGGGTAGCGTTTTCCTGAAATGGTCCTGCTCAGGATCTGGTTGAGGCTCTTTGAAGAACTTAGCAGGGGAGTTAAGTACCCTGTCATATGCTAGATAATAATATGTGACATGTCTCTTTTAATCGATTTCTAAATTTCCTTTCACTTTTATGGGTTCTCTCGACTGTACCTCGGATACTAGATCTTACAAAGAAATCACTCTGAAATCTCCAGGGGGTGGCAGTTATTTCTGTGGACTCTGTACCTCTTCATGGAAGCTGTCTTAGTTGGAGCTTTCCAGGTATGCAGCTTTTGATAAAAGTGGTAGGCATATGTGAGAATGAGGTTAAGTAAGTGTTTATTGGAGGATTTAATATTGTATACACTCTAGGAGTAAAGCAGTTATCATGCTGTTAATTTCATATTCATGTATGGTTTATTTATTTGTTGTTTACCTCTCTGCATAATGAAAATGCCATGGAAATCTGCTTCTTCTGGCGCTCTAATTTTAAATGAAGCTAAATGTCATGTATAATTTTAAGTTACAGATTGCTAATTCCATTCTATTTTTATTTACTCTATGAGAAGCCCCTTTGTTCTTCCAGAATTCTATTTAAGAAGAATTAAAGCATAATTGTCTAAGTAATTATAGAATAGGTAATTAATAGATTAAAACATGAATCTGAGGCAGTATAGGTAAATTTTGAACCATATAGCTATCTGAACCTTTATGTGCACACATGTGTGTATGCATATTCTAAGATTCAATACCTTAATTACCTTTCTGACAAATATAACATAGTCATAAAATAATAACACATTATTATTAGAAATAATAATATTCAATGTTCTGAGAAATTGTTTGTATCTGGCCTGCTTACAATCTAGTGGCAGTCAGTGTTTGGTGAAGTGCTTAGGAAAGCTCCAGGGTAAGGCTGTTGTGGTCTGTTTACCTGATAGGATATTTTTAAGAACCAGTCACTGGAAGAATTCTAAGTTCATCTTCTGGGAATGAAATTAAAAAGAAAAGGGAAGGAAAGGGGGAAGGGAAGGAGGAAGGAAAGAAAGCAAAGACATCCATATCCAATGCATGTGAAGTCCTTCTTGAGGCTGGGAATCCACTCAACTTACATGTCTCAGATTCCACTTCCTGACCTGTCCTGCTCTTCTCTGTTTAATACTAGATCCATATTTGGAATCACAGTGGTATGCCATCCAAGTTCTTCTGAGAGTTTTGTTAATTGGACAGGCATCACTGTGGGCCACCATATGCATTGATAAATCCCTACGCCTGCCTGGGTGGCTGTAGCCTGATTGAGAAGAGAACATACAGATGTGAAATACTGCATAAATAATAGTGCAAGTCACTATACATTTAAATCTCCAAAGGCAGAAATTGTTGAGGAAATTCATTTCTGAAAACCCCTAACACAGGCTGCAAAGCTTGGTATGTGCCAGTTGTTCAATTTCCATTGTTATTTACAAAAGTGAAGCTTTGAATTAAAAAAAAATGCACCATCTGCTTGCCCATGTAATAATGCTTGGTTTTATTCCCAAGCATATCAACCACTGGCTTGGCATTTTAACTAACTGAAGCACTTTCCTCATTAGAGTGTGTCTGTGTCTACAAAGGGCCTTTTCTCCTGGTTGCTCATTTTCCAGTTTTTGCCCCTTATTCTGCCTTTTGCTGGACTCGAAGCCTTCTCTGTGTAAGTACGGCAAGCTTGTCAGATGACCTCTGTGTTCCAGGTACCTCCTGTGCAGCCTCTAGTTACCTATTCAGTCAATTCCTGTTTATCAGCTGACTGTGTAATCCATATTATACTGAATGCCTGTTTTCTGTGGACACACAGGGCGTACACAGCCCTTTAAGGACACAAAGAAGTACACTATGACACCTGCCCTTGACTAAATTTCCGCCAAAGGAAAAATACGTATAAAAATACTCCATTTTAAGCAGAATTTTCTAAGTGCCAGAGTGAATGTTACATGCTTATTCAGTCAATCATTGGCTCAACAAATATTTATTGAATGTGGTGATGTGTCAAGTACAGTGTGATTCACTGGAGATATAAACATGAATAAATCCTGCATGGTGCCTGTCTGCTCTTCTTAGAGGAAGTGGATACCCTCGTAGGAGAGAATTTTGTCCATGGACCTGCAGCACTGGCGTCCCCTAGGAGCTGATGAGAAATGCAGGATCTCAGGCCCCATCCAGATCTACTGAATCCAAATCTGCATTTTAACCAGATGCCCAAGTGACTTGAAGTTTTAAAATCACTGGTGACAAGGAATGTATAGTGCTTTGTACGGTAGCTGAAATAAGGAGTCACCAACTCTTACTAAAAGAGGAAGGAAGGCAAATTTAGGCAGGTGAAAGTCCTTTTCTCACTTTGTTGGGCTATGCTAACAGAATATCGTAGACCAGGTGGCTTATAAACAACAGAAGTTTATTTCACACAGTTCTGGAAGCTGGGAGTCCAAGATCAAGGTGCCAGGAGATGTGGTAAATGATGTGGGCTTGCTTCCTGGTTCATAGACCTCTGTGGTCTTTTCATAATCTCACAGGACAGAAGGAGCAATTGGACTCTCCGGAGTCTCTTTATAAGGGCACTGATCCCATTTTTTTTGTAAGGGCTCTGCTCACATGACCTCATCACCTCTCAAGGGCCCTACTGTTTAATACTATCACACCGGGGAATAGGTTTCAACGTGAATTTTGAGGGGACACAAACATTCTGTAATAGCAGAGGGGATTAGATATAATGTGAATACAATTCAGGAAGTGAAATTTTGGAAGCTAGCTTTTCAATGATACTGTAATTTGTGATGATCCACAGGGAGTAGTGATTGATAACATATGATACTATTAAATTCAAAACTGAGAGGAAGGAGAATGGTTTAGATTCTAGACTCTAGAAGTAGGGATGGGTTGCCAATGGTGATGCAGTCCCTGGGAGTAGGGCTTTCTTATCCAGAGTCTGTGGAGTTAACTATTTATATTCTCAAAGGTGATTTTTAAATTAATTTTTTGACCTGATGTTTTTTGAATCCCCAAATTATAGTGTTAGTCAATAAGTAGATACAAATCAAGGTATGGCATTTTATATGTACCAGTTTTTCTAAAGCACATCCACTTTAGTAGACCTTAAGTATGTGAGAAAAGGAGGTATTGGGATCAGTAGTCTTGCTTCAAAATTAATGGAGGATGTTATTCAGGGGGGAAAGACAATTTACATCTTCACATAGAGGTCTATCTTTATAATCAAGTGAGGTCCTCCACAAGAGTATGAGAAAATAAATTTTATCTGTAATGCCTTTATCTACTCAGTCATACTTCCTGTTACCTGCTCCCTCCCCAAACTCTCTGGTCTTTTAACATATGAGAGAATGAAGCCAGCATTATGGCAAAGGCCTGTAAGGGCAATACAGGGAAGGACTGATGACTTGACCATGTACATCTTTTTGAACCACACTATGCCACGTGTTTTCTGCCCTCATGTAATTTCCGTCCTCTACACAGGGGTCCTTCAATTCTCAGGCTTGTAAGAATTTGAGGGGCTGACTCCAGTCAACCTTATAACAATCAAAAAAGTTTACATTTGCTTATTGGGCTCTTAAGAGTGACTCGGAAGATGATTTTGTTTCTGAGATGTTTGAAAATGACATCCATATCTCATGTTTTTTTGTTTTTTTTTTTTAAGATTTTATTTATTTATTTGACAGAGAGAAACACAGCGAGAGAGGGAACACAAGCAGGGGGAGTGAGAGAGGGAGAAGCAGGTTTCCCACTGAGCAGGAAGCCTGATGTGGGGCTCGATCCTGAGCCCCCGGGATCATGACCTGAGCCAAAGGCAGTCGCCCAACCAACTGAGCCACCCAGGCGCCCCCATATCTCATGTTTTATGGACATCTGTTAGTGTGGCATTCCATGTGCTTCACACACATGATTTATCTGCACACAAACCTGAGGTGACAGGGAGAAGCCTGCAGTTCTCCAATAAATGACAGACTCAATTAGTGAGACATAGAGCCTAGAGCAGCATGCTGGATAAAGTTTACCTTACAAAGCTCAGAGAACACTGAGAATTTTTGGTGCTGCTATTACAAATGTATCAGCAGAATGATGAGAAGGTATTCTTTACTCTGAATAGAATGTCTGAAAACAACTTGATAAATCCAGGATTTTAAGTTTTAGCCACAAACATAGGAAGCTGAAGCAGTAAATGTGGCTATGAAAGGGTTTGGAAGAAGAGTTTTCTGGCAGGAGGTAAGGTCCATAGGTGACATTTTGGTAGCAAATCACAAGATTAATTGATATAATAATTTGGAATAGTATCTTCAAAGTGAAATTATTTTATTATAATTTAGATAGACTCTTTTTTGGGGTGAACACTAAATAGCCACAGAAATAAATGTCCCCTCATCAAATGAATTAGTAGCTATATTGGGCAGTAGTAAATGGATAGTATTTAAAGGCCAATAATTCATGTCATAATTTTGAGTTCCATAAGAAGGCATGTTGCATAACAAATATGAGCTATGTGGTGGGTGAGTATTTTGCTGGTGGGTATTCTTCAATATTTAAGGTAGATTTGGTATTTTACTTATGATGATCATCTGGAGTCATATATGTCATATTAGTCAGCTGGTCAATTTCTAACTGTCTTAAGTCAAAAGAAAGATGGAAGGAAGGTGAATGGAAGCAAGGAAAGAGAAGGGAAGGAAAAACGACCATGTAACTATGAAAAACAATTTCACACATACATATGAAAATTCTTGCTTAGTTCCAAGTAGTAGCAGCACAGGCCTCACAATTCCTTCCAGAGAGACTGTAATGGCAGCAAACAGTTGAATATACATCTTCCAGTTCATTTGTCCCAAATAGGTTTCATTGTTCTTCAGTCAGATTTAATGCATATGAATTATTTAACTTTAGCAAGCATTCTTCAATTATAATTTCTATAATGACAGCCAACTAAATATACAAGTGAACTATTCCTGTCATTACTGATAATAGAAGTTCTAAGTTAGATTTTTTTATGTGTGAGAACAAGAATTTACAACACATCACATAATTGGAAAATACAGGGAAAGTAAGACTATTCTTTTTAATTCCTCAAAGAATCACTGCATTTTATGAGGTAATTCTTTAAAATCAACAGAATATAATACCATCTCTGGAAATACGAAGGTAGAGTTCATTGCTGAAAGACACTCTGAGGCCATATTTTTTTCCTATTTACATTGGACACCCTTTGACTAAGACCGTGTCAGCTCTGTATTTTGTCTGCCTTTATGCTAGTCCTTGGTGTCAAGCCTCTCTTCCCACCGGGTCAAAGTCCCACCAGTGAGAATGACTCAAAATAGCTTTCCCAGTCCAGGAAAATCAAAACACAACAGAACAAGAAACTGGGTGCTGATAGAATGGCCGTGTCGCGACTGGCTATTGGAGTTCAGCCAGTGAAAGAGAAAAATGTGGTAGCAAAAGTGGCACCACATAAATGATGATCAGTGGAAAAAATGTCACACATCATGTGGCCTCTGTTAATTTAATGTGATGCACTTGAGTGTAAAAATAATGGGCTCTGTCAGCCTTATTAACTATCTATGCTTGTTCTGGAAGTCAGGATTGTGAAATGCCTCCGAACCACCTGATGTAATGGGCCGTTTTCGACCTTTACATGCAAGCCTCTGCACGAGCATTTGCAATCCCAGTGGCAGGCTCATCTGCAGTTAGGGATTTGTATTGAGCTGGACTCCCATAATAGCGATATTGGCCACAAGATGATGGAATAATCAATCTTTCTATAGTGGATTTCTTTAGCCTGGTGGGACAAATTTCCTAGTTAATGAAACCATTCTGATGCTGGGGGCACTTCTCGAGCTCAGGCTGCCTCTGTTTGTCCATTATAGTTTAAATATACAGCATTGTGTTAATGGTAGAAACAAATTAATCTGTTGTAATTCCTCATGTGCCCGTCTTTGGTGTATTCTTTAATATGGCCCTCAGAAAGCTGGGAGACAAGCTAGTCAGGTAGTGCTCTAACGCTTGGAACTGTTAATACCTTCATGTCTGAGAATTTACTGATGGGACATTTTAAGAGGGAGGTGTTTGTAGGTGAGACGCTGTGAAGAAAAAGCTGGCTGCTGAGGGTCACTGCTTCTTTCATTCTTCAAGCAAGCTGATCCATTTTGGGGTGTGTGTGTGTGTGTGTGTGTGTGTGTGTGTGTGTGTACGTGTACATTTACACTAGGAACTGCTGAAGGATAAAGAGCATGTCTCTTTTTTTCTGCCCTGGATCTTGGCACTGTGCTACATACCCAATGGCTTTGTAATACGTGTTTGTGAGGGCATGGGTGTTCTAGTGAAAATACGTAAAGATTGACATGCTGCTGTTGATGATTTATTAAGTAGATTTTAAGAGCTGATCTAACCATATAGATTTTAACATTATGTTTATCTTTGTTACAAATTTTAGGAGAACATTTTGTTGCTAATATCTTCTATGCAACAGTACTTGTATATATCTTGTATTTAAGGAATAGAGTCTTCTTACATCATTCATGAAGGAAAAAAACATTATGAAGGGATAAATGTGGAAAATTGATGTTACATATTCAGGTCCAAATGCCATGTAAGAATTACAAAACATTCTAATTAGGCGAAGATCATTATTTATATAGTTTCTTCTTGTAACTAGATTTTGATAACCGGATTTAATTATGCCACCTAGATGGATGGCTCACCAACAAGGAATAATTAGTCAATGTATACAAACAAAACTTTTCCCTTTACTCTTTAACAGTGAAAGCTAATGTTCAGCTGAAGTCATGGGATATTGAGGAAGTGCATTAACACACCTGAACTTTGTTTTTATGGTATAGAATGAGGGAATAACGTTGAACGACCTCTAATGGCCTTTTTAGCTCTGAAAGGATTTGGTTCTGTGATTTTGTATGTCTCTGAGTATGTCATAAGTAAATGATACTACACTATTCACATCAGGGAAAAAATCCTCTTCAGCTATCCGAAATGGCTCTTTTCAGTCAGTTTATTCTAGATTATATAACCTATTCATTTTCTTTATAGCTTTTACCACAGCCTCTAATTATCTTATTTATTTGCTTATTTTTCTGTTTGGGGTTTGCCTCTCCATTAGGGTGGAGTCTCTCTTGATCACATATTGATGCCCAGTGCTTAGAAAGACTGAGTGCCTGCCACATGGGGAGTCCAAGAAATATTTGTTGAGTGAATGAATGAGTACATGAATTCAGCCATGTCCCCAGAGTACAGCCTCTTTACCCTTCAAAACAACTTCACTTGGACTTCAGTGGGATAAAGATGTGGTGGAAGCTACCATTTATGTAAAATAATCACTCGAGGATATGATTGAATATTTTGCTTCATATGTATATATGTATATGTACATATATATGTATGTACATATACATATATATACACGAACCATCTGAATTTTATTTATTTATGGTCTTAGCATTTTCACTAATCAAAAGTGGGATTCTTTTTTTAAAGATTTTATTTATTTGACAGAGAGAAACAGCCAGAGAGGGAACACAAGCAGGGGGAGTGAGAGAGGGAGAAGCAGGCTTCCTGCCGAGCAGGAAGCCCGATGTGGGACTCGATCCCAGGTCTCTGGGACCATGACCTGAGTCGAAGGCAGTCGCTTAACTAACTAAACCACCCAGGTGCCCCAAAAGTGGGATTTTCATCAGTAAGGTGTTTATGTGCTTTTTTTTAAGCAACTAAATTTAGCCATTTTGTTCCTAAAATTTATGAATAGCTGTCATACCTGAGTACACAGTACTGTCTAGGTCCATTTTTGCATCATGCAAATAAATTTGCCTGTTGGAGGCATGCATTTTCATGTGCGAGAAGAATTTTTATCACCATGAAATGTGAATGGTAAATTTCAGAATTCATCGTGGAAAGTAGTACATCTTGTAGTTTCCTACCAAGCTATTAGAACATCACCTTTTCTTCCATACAGGACTTATGTAATTCCTCCTAACATGAAAATGTTGGAAAATCTTTGTTTATCCTTCATGAACTGGCTGACTTCTTGCTTTAATATATGTTCAAGTTAAGGTCAATGTGGATGCTGTTTTCGGAGCTTTAACTTTGTGGCAAAGGTAGACCTTTCTTTGTGAGATATTACATTATGGGCCTTGCTTCCCAGTGCAGTGAATCCTTTCAAATGAGAAAAATAAAAAGTCAGTTGTGTTGGAATACAGGATTCTGAATAGCAATGACAATAGAGTCTATTACTCTCTGTTCTAGGACTCTATAATCCCTCTCTTTTGAACAGTTAAACGGAGCATTATCTTTCATTGTCCTTATTGTTTATACACAACATGAAATAGTTTTTCTCACAATGTTCATTTAATCTATGAACTAACATTTTTTTCCTCATGGAAGAGCAGTCAGATTTTGATAAAATGTATTTATGACAATTTGTTGGAGAAAGACCTTTGCAGGCTTTGATTATGATTCGCCCCTCAGGAGATCCGGGAACCATTCCCAACAGTAGAGCTAAGCCTCTTTGGGTTTCATAAGCACACTTGAGATTACAAGTCAGCCAGGAGGTAAGAACAAACCCAGTGACATACTAACAAGCACAGGTTTTGGTGGCATGGTTGGGAAAAAGGAAGGAAAATAATTTGCATTTTTTTTGCCTGCAAGACCTTTGCTGTGCTTCAGCCACTGTGGGCAAACACGCCCATCAGTACATCCTTGCTGTGTAGCAGGAGTCGAACCAGAGACTCTCATCACAAACTTCACCCGGTATCTCGTGTGTGTGTGTGTGTGTGTGTGTGTGTGTGTGTGTGTGTGTGTGTGTGTGTGTGTATTCCCATGGGCTTGGATTTTGACAATTCTTGAACAGCAACCCATTGCATATTAGGTACAACTGGTTCTGAATTGTCTTTAGAAAGGTGTAAATTATGGATTCAGAGTGAACCGAAAGAGGTGCAAATGAACGCTAGCATGTTTCTAAAATGGAATCATTTTAAATATACATATATAGATGTGAATTCAAAGTCCGTCTACTTCATTTTTGGTCAGGAGTTTGCTGCCTTAAAATGGGAAATAAATGTGTGAATGCCATCAAGGGTGTGAAATCCTCCATTTGTACAGACTGGAAACTTGGTAATAATTATGAGTCTAGAAATAGCAGAAATTATACAAAAGTTTAGCAACATTTTAATTTTAAATGGAAGTATTTCAGGGGAAGAGTTTAAATCTGCTTGGAGAGCTTTTCTTACAGTCTTTGATACTAAAAAGTTAGGGATTTCCAACCAGCTTTTATAAATGCTAATTTTCTTGTAATTTTAAAACAGAAAATTGCCTTGACTAATCTTTTTTATTTCAAAAGCTGCTTATTCTAAGAGTGTCTGAATCTGATAAACTCATGAGCCCCGACTTAACCCAACCTAAATGAAACTTAACCTTTTCTCCCTTCTCACATGAGTGGACAATGGGTCTCAGCTGCAGGGAGCATTAGAAAAGCTTGCCCAATCTCTAGCCAGCTGGAAGGCCAGGCTCCCCTGCTTTTCAGCCAAATAGACATTGGCGCTGAGTTACCCTAGGGCAGAGGTTTAACGTGGTTCAAATGAAGCTTGGATTTCGAAGTACCCATCCCCTTAGGTTGATGTCATGGGGAGTCCAAGACTCCTCTTTCATTAACTGGCTTCTCACATTGATGGCAATGGTGACAGAAAACAGCCAACCACTAAAACAGTTGGTTCTTTTTTATTATTTGTAATTTTGTCAATTTGCATGAGAGCTTGGCAGCATATGGCCTGATGCATTAAAAAAAAAACAAAACCCTGTAAAGTTTCATCTATGGGCCAGAGCCGCTAGTTCATGGCATTAGCAGAGGCCAGTGGTGCTCCACCTGCCACTTGTCTGGAGGGTGGGGGCATAAACTGATGACCTACTAGGTTTCCCCCGCCAGATAGCACTCGACTGATGCCAGGATTTAATTCCTAACAGTACTGTCACAAATGGCCAGCACTGGCAACACCCAGTTTCAGTAGTAAATCCGATTGGCAAGCTACCTGCTCTTTGCCCTACCTACTATTCTATTCTAATTATGCCCTATCAGGCTAACAGCAATGGAGAAGAGCAGAAATTCTTCTAACCCAATGCACACAGGTCAGTTTTGAGGAGGAATACGTGGGGAATGCACGGTCACCTTATCATTCCCTGCTAAAGGGACGAGGAGCAAAGAAGGGAAAGAAAAAAACATCTTGGCAATGCATCTACTTTTTTCTTTTTCTTAACACTTGGTCATTCCAAGGTCAAAAATTTATATAGTTCTTACGTCTTGGTTTTTCTGAAATAGCCATTTTCTTCAGCTGTCAAGTTGGGCCAAAGAAATATAAATTATGATTTGTTCTAAGAACCGAACATTTCTTTGCCTGAAATGAAGAAATTAAAATTATTTGGATTCTTACTTGAGAGTTAAACCAAATTACAAACTTTATTTTTTCCGTAATATTGTGTGTATGTGATTCTATAATGTCAAAGAAAACATACATACATAGAAACAATGTACAGACTTTCACTGATTTAATTGTTACGAAGGTAAAAAAAAAAAGTCATCTTGAAAGCCAAAGTCCATTTACTAACTCGTGTTGATGTAGTTTAGAAATCCTTTATTTCTCCTGCAATTTAAGATTACTAAATATATGCATACTAAAGACATGTGAGTCAGAATTGCCAGTGATCAATAAGGAACAGATAATTGGGAAAAGCTTCTGTGATCTTATAAAGTGAGAGATTTTCTTGATAAGCCACAGTGGACACCTTCAGCACTGTGAGGTTGAGTATAGACAGAACAGTTGATGGCATAGAACACAAATCCTTGCTACATGTTAAGCTTTGCCTTTCCACTGAATCCTAAGAGTAACTGTGAGGTATTTTATGTGTGACAACCAGTAGAGCAAGGGCACCAGCCAATCAGAATAGTGGCACGGGAGTAGAATCCCAGAAGCCTCTCTGCCTGGTGAGTTTTTGACCCTTTGATTCCCGAATTTGGGGGAGGTCCTATATATCTATAGGTATAGGAGCAGGTATGGGGACTGGAGGGATTTGGGCAGTAGCCATTTACCAACATTGGGAAGTGCTTCGATTATTTATTAACCAGTATCAACTCTGGTGGCGAACATCCCAGAGGTAAGCATATTTTGCAGATGAAGACACTGTGGCTTAGAGAGGTTAATTAATTTATTCCAAATCACACAGCTGATAAAGGACAGAGCCAGAATTCAAATCCCTATCTGTCTCCAGAGACTGAAAGAACCTCCTATGTGCGGCTACTGTAATGCTTCCTGGAAATTTTGCACTGAAGAGTTGAGTCAGATTTTTACTGATTTTCCATCTGAGCAATGTGGATAAAAGTATCAAAAAGTATCAAGTATGCACTAGCAAGTGATGAAGCTTGCTTGAGAGTAGAGAAAATCTTTTTTTTTTTTTTTTTAAGATTTTCTTTATTTGACAGAGAGAAACACAGCCAGAGAGGGAATACAAGCAGGAGGAGTGAGAGAGGGAGAAGCAGGCTTCCTGCTGAGCAGGGAGCCCGATGTGGGACTCAATCCCAGGTCTCCGGGACCATGACCTGAGCCGAAGGCAGTCGCTTAACCAACTGAGCCACCCAGGCCCCCCGAGAAAATCTATTTTAAACTTAGGGCCTGTGACACTAGATTGGTGTATGTTCCTACATGTAATTGATGTTTGATAGTTTGTTGAATTAAAAGAAAATCTGTGTTGTTGCACTTTCATATAGAGAGGCGTGTAGGAAATACACCAGCCACTTTTTTTTAGATAAGATGCAATTCTTAGTAAGGGCAAGCTATTAAACTATTAAAAATATTATTTGTTTCCAGTTGAGGTAATTTAGTTTAAACTGAACTAAATGAACAAGTTTTGGTTCAATTCAAAGTGAATATAAAGAACTAAAGCTTAAGTTAAAAGGAATGCTTTAAGATTTAAAATTTTCAGGTGTGAAAGTGAAATTTTTCTGAAGAGGTAGCATGTATTAGCTGCTATATGGTAGTTGATTTCTCCCCAAGAAAACAAAAACATTTTGCAAAGAAATTGGAAAGAGATGAGATGTTAAGCTCTGTCCCTTCTTTATGGGCCCAATTAAGGAAAGACTAGAGATACACTTAAATGTATAGCCACATTCTGTTTAGAAAAATTACTTTAAGAACATTGATTTACTGGATAAAATGTAGCTGGGAACATTCCCTAATATATGAACAGATTTTATTCCAAATATTTATTTGTAATTTGTTATTCAAATTTCCATATATAATATTGAAATTATAGTAGCTTTTTCCTCAGTCTAAATAGTAAAATTTATTTTACTGATAATTTACCTATTTTTTTTATTTTACCTATAATATGTTAGGCTCTACTTTCTATGTATTGTTAATGAGAGGAGAAACAGTCTGAGTTCCAACGTAATTTCCTGGAACATACTTGCATCTGAACCTCCAGTCTAGTCATAAAGCAAGCAAACAAATCAAAACTCATCCTTTAGACCAACCACACCCTCCCATATTTTCTCAGGAGTAAGACAGAGGTTCACCAAGGAAGGGGCTAAAAGAAGGGGTTATTTGCTTAGATTTGCAGTGGAAACGCAAGAGTGGGGTGTGTGGGGGGGGTGCCTGGGTGTCAAAGTCTCTTAAGCCCCATACTCTGGTTTCGATGAAGGTTGTAATCACGGGGTCTTGAGATTGAGCGCTGTTTGGGCTCAGTGAAGAATCTGCTTGGGACTCCTTCTCCCTCTGTCCCTCCCCCTACATACACTCCCACCACATCACCCTACGCCTCCCCCCCCCCCCCC
>PITA01005969.1:0-104881 GCA_004023965.1 Spilogale gracilis
GGATTTGCATTTCATAGGTGTTTCCAAACATAAGCTGTGGACACAATCCTTACATACCCCTTGACACCAGCATGAGACTCATGTTGCCAAAACTCGGTGCTCAGAGTGGCCATTAAATTCACCATTCAAATGACAAAGAGCAGTTCTGTTTCTCAAGAATACTTTCCAAGCTGTTCATGCTGATCTAATCATCAGGCAGGCAATGAACTTGGTGAGATTTTTCTGTTGCACATACTTTGCACATCATTTCAGATGTTAAAGATTGTTTCACATTAAGTTTTGCTTCTCTCAAATCAAGGAGGGAGGCATCTCCTCCCACTTATTGACTCAGAGCTGTAATCAGAGATCCTGGGTTTAGCCATTTATTTCATTAAAGGGAAAAAAAAGGCAAAAAAAAGAAACAGCTCTCAAAAGAGGTGGGGTAGAAAGAAAACATCCAGAACTTGAGTAGCCAAGGAGATTAATTTGCAGGGTACAAGTAAAGGAAAGGAGGAATGCATGGTTTAAAAAACCCAAAAGTTTCAGCTGAAGAAAAATTTTGGAAAATGTTAAATTACTGGATAACAAAGGGTTGCCATGGACACAGTTTTGCATACTTGACTGCAGGTGTTAGCTACAGCGAATGGGGACTGGGATGGGACAGCCACAAGCAGGGATGCAAGTGACATCTGAAGAACTGAAGGAGGACTCCTAAGGCAATGTTAAGTCATGCACGCCACCAACGCTGTGGTTCCAACTGGAATGAACTCACTTAGGCAAGGTGGGTACGGCGGCTCGCAGCGCCAGCTAACACTTGCCCTGTGTCCGGAGGCTGTCCCCCCTTCATCATCCTCTGTGGTATTGCCAAGGTGACAAAACGTAAACACACACAAATACAAAACGCAGAGAGATACCAGAGCCAACACTGTAGGTTAACTTGAATGTAACTTTCACTTTTTGGTCTTTGCCCGCCCTCCAGGCTGTGTATTTTTGGATTATGGTTTCTTTCAGGGACGGGAGGAGAAGGGTGGGGAATATGCATTAGCTTTAATCAGAAATAGGTATTTCTGAAATATAAGAAAATATTTTAAAAAGTTCTCTGAGTATGCTGTGTACTCTGAACCAGTTTCCAAGCCTATATGCTTACCTAAATATATCTAATTTTGTTCACATAAGGGAAAGATACGTGCACTAGTGGCTTGCAGGGAAGTCCTGCTTTTAAAAAAAAAAAAAATCAAATAGTGAAGTCCCCCAGGTTAGGCAGGGCAATATTATAAACTTATGTCGGTAAGAGTAATCTCACTGCTCTGTCTTCTCACAACTGAAGACCACTTAGGTACTTCTTGGAAAAGGGGTCAAAGAAGTAGTAGCAAAAATAAAGCTGGACTTGAATTACTTTCTAGCTTTCCCAAGAACTTTACTAGACCAGCCCTGGCTCCATTATTTAGGAGAAGAGACTGAAGTCTTCCCTTAAAAACAAAACAAAAAAGGTTCTATGAACACACTCAGGGCTTGAAGGCAACTCAATGTTCTCTCTAAGCCGCCCATTCTTGAGATCAGACCATGACTAACTGGCCAAGGTTAATGACTTTACCAAACTCACCCTCCCACACACTGGTCACGTTTTTCTCAAGGGTATTCCTTCTCCCTCCTCCAGACCAAAAAAAAAACACACAAAACAACAAAACAACCACCAACCAACCAACCAACACTAGCCTTGCTGTCCTCCAAACCCAAAGTGTGTCAAGTTCAAAGCTAAAGAAAACCATATTATAAGGGCACCTGGGTGGCTCAGTCATTAAGTGTCTGCCTTCAGCTCAGGTCATGATCCCAAGGTCCTGGGATCGAGCCCCACATCAGGCTCCCTGCTCAGCAGGAAGCCTGCTTCTCCCTCTTGAACTCCCCCTGCTTATATTCCCTCTCTCACTGTGCCTCTGCCAAGTAAATAAATAAAATCTTAAAAAAAAAGAAAGAAAGAAAGAAAACCATATTATAAAATGACTTCAATTACGTGGTCTGCATAAGACAACGGGAAAACTAATACAGAAGAAACAGTATCCATAAAGACTAATACATTGTGTGGCACCATATGCTGACTACACTGTAGACACATTCCATGTATTATCTCATTTAACTCACTCCACAGCATGCTCAGGCACGTGGGTTTAGTAGCTCATCTTACAGTGAAGGACGCTGAGGGAATCAGCTACACATCTAAGCCACCCGGCTGTCAAAGACGGGGGCTGGGATTCACCCCAGGCAGCCTGACATTAGAGAGACTTTCTCTGAAACTCCAAGCACCGCCCCGGTTTCCCTTAACACATCTGGACATCTTGTCTTGAAGTTTTCAAGTTTTCAATGCCTGGCATCTGGTGGGCATCTGAAATTTCTGGGGTGACCAAGAGCCTGTTGGGACTCCCACCACCTCTCCTGCGGTGGTGTGAGGACTGTTAACTGGCCACGATCCTGCCTCCAGTGAAATGCTTGCACTGGCCTGGAAAAAAACAGAAATAACTCACCTGAGCCCTGACTTCAGAGATACAACAGAACACCGGAATTATTCTTCCCATGGCCTGGGAAGGCAAAGAGGAAGACAGCAGGGGTGCAGAGGAGGACTCACGTTGAACATAAAGCTTCTACACGCTTTACTAGCACGGTTGAGCCAAAGAACAACTAACCATTAGATTTTCGTAGTTTTGCCCCCACGCTGTAGTGTGAACACTGATAGTTACAGAGAAGAAATGGGAAAAAAAATCACTTACTAGACACCTATATATCCACCCCCCCAGATGATAAAGCTAGTATTTTGCTGCATATCTATGCATTCCTTTAGCCGCCTATCAAATGCAGCTTCCCTTTGTAAGGCACTATGGAGTGAACCGCAGACCGAATATGCTTCAGCAAGGGAAGCCTTAACTGAGTTCAGTATTTGTATATGGGGTAATTTTTTCATATTTTTATTATTTCAACAGATCATGCGAAGCAGACCTCCTTCTAAGCAGAACAGTAAAAAGGCCCCAAGTCCAGTGAGTTATTAGTATGAAATGTTCAACTCATAGCTGATTTTCTTTGAAAAGATATAGTAACCACAAGGGCGTGAGAGCAAACACTACTTCCTAAAATGAGGTTAGTAATACGGCCTCAGGTTTGATGGGGAGAAAAGAATCTGCCGTTGTCCAGCTTATCCATCTCTGTAAGTGCTCCCTCTTCAAATCGTGCCCAAAGTCCCGTGGCCCTCTCTTTGAGGTGGTCTCTTCTGATCTAATCAAGTGGATACGATTTCTCCCTCCCCCGAACCTCCCTGCAGACAGGGAGAACTCGTGTCCATGTCTTCTTACTGAACGATCAACTCCCCTTTGTACCCGATGCGCCACTGTTTTCCAAATTGTGGTTTGCGAGCTATCCCCGTGATGGTTTTCAACCCAGGGCTACAGAGGAGAAGCCCACAGTGCATAAAATCAGAACCTCGACCGGCTGGGTTGTGCCACGCCTGCGCATTTGTTTTTAAAGCCTCCTGGGCTGAGCATCACTGCCTGAGGGGGTCTTCAAACCCATGCAGTGGGTAGAACCAGTACTTGGGTAAAAACAACAGGAGAGAACTGAATAAGTAGCAATATGTGGCCCATGTTTGAAGGATAAAACTGAATTACAAAACTTTTATTTCAGTGACATATACAAAATATCTCTCCTATGTATGAGTTGAGTCAACGAAGTAAAATGTATCTCTTTCTGAATCGCAGTCAACCCAAGGCACAAAAGTTTAGGACCACAGCCCTGGGAAGTTCATACACAGCCTGCTCAGAGAAGGTGCTCAAAGGTGTGTGGCATGAACATGGGAGCAGAGGACAGAGCCGACTGGAGTGCCTCTCTTACTGGGGATACAGTCTGCCACCAGGCTCATGGATCTCTTGGGGACAACCAGATCTGGGACTAATTAGCATCATTTAGACACGGACATTGGCCCAGGGAGAGGGAGACTAAACAGAGCAGAGGAGATTCTAAGGAAGTAAGAGCAGGCTTTTCACGGCTAAGCCGAATCTTTCTGTTTCTCTTTTAAGATTCTGTCTTCGGGTATTAAACCTTCAGTTGGCACCGCACACTCGATCTAACGTCATTAAGACAGTGGAAGGACATAGCGCTGGATGAACAAACTGATCCTGCTGTTGAGAGTCTTCTAACTGAGTGGGGGAGAATGACTACTACAAAAATGGACCACACTACGAAGTAAAAGGGACAAAGCACCATTAATTTTTCTACCACAACATCAATCTCTAGGACCCCCAAGTAGAAAGGGTTGTGATTTGGATCTGCAGTATTCTGGAATACTGGGCCAAAGCCAGCAGCACGTGGGAGTTTTGGGAATACTTGACTACAGGCTGCCCAGGTATGCCAGAAACCGCCTCTCAGTGGGTCAGTACGCGAGTACAGCTCTGCACAAAACTGAAGCCTAATGGCATGGTGATGAACAGCACTGTGATGCCCTCGGTTTACTCCGACATATGCTTCTGGACTCTTACCTGCAAAAACCAAGCTGCTCAGAGAGGGCTGCTATACCACATTCTGGGGTAGGAGATGAACCACAGGCACGTTCTGCTAGTGCTTTTGTCACTCTAATAAGCACTTCCTAGGCTGGTGACCGATACTCTTCTAAAAACCAAGGGTACAGCCACTAAGAAGACAACCATGGTCCTTGAGCTTTGCGAGACAAAAACATGAACGAGCAAGAAAAATAGGTAATAACTCTCTGTGCAGACCAGTAAATTTGGGTGAAGTGAAGAGATGGTAACTTGAGAGCAGGTAGTCAGGGAAAGCCTCTTGGAAGACCAGACATTTAAATGAGAGCTGAATGCCAACATCAGAAAAGCACATTCTGGGCACTGGAGCCCCAAGTGCGAAGGTCCTGTGGTAAGTGCAAGAATGGCATACTGAATGGACAGAAAGGAGGCCAGTGTGGCTGAATGTAGTAGGCAAAGGGAAGGGTGTTCCAAGATAAAGTTGGCACGGAGCAGGGATCAGAGAGGAGTTTGTAAGCCAGAGTCACAAGTCTGGCTTTTATTTTATGTGGGATGGAGGGCCACTGTTGGGTCAGTGAAGGGGAGTGCTCTGATCTGATTTTCCTCTTCATAAAATCACTGTATACAGTGGGTTGTAAGGAGCAAAAGCAGGAGCGGGGAGAGAACTGACAGTGAGAGACAATGGGGTGGGTGGTAAAAACACAGAAGGTACAGCCAACAGGACTTCCTGATGGTTGGGCTGGAGGGAGTGAAAGAAGAGTGGCCCATAAGCCAGGACCGGCTTACTGGCTTGAGCTAATGGTAGACTGGACTAGACTGGACTAGATTACAGTGGCCCCCGGCAAAATGGGGGAAGTCTACAGGAGAAAGGTATTTGGGGGTTCTGGTAGTCAAGCCCCCTCTCTAGGCCACACTGAGCCTGAGGAGTTGATGCTCATTCAGATGCAAACCATCCTACAGAGAAGGAGATAAAGAGAGAGCTCAGGGCTCCCAGTACACACTCAAGTGCCACCAGAAGGTATAGCTTTAAGGGTGCTGGAGTAAATACGACACTCGGGCAGAGTCACACACAGAAGAAAGGAGGGCACCTGGGCCAGGTCCTGGAAGTCGGTATTTACCACTAAGTGACAGGAGAGAAGCTAGGAAGGCGGCCACGGGGAAGGCCTAGACAAACACCAGCCTGGCCTCACGGAAGCCAGAGGGAAGGAGGAAAGGAAGGGGTGACAGGGCAGCCACAAAGTCACATGGGGTTTGAACATGGCCAATGGGTTTGGCCACGTGGGAGCCATCGGTGACATGTCACAGCAGCGGTGAAGCAGGTCACTTCCAGGTCCAGGGATCAGGAAGGGACACTGTAAGTTCACTCACAGGGTGGGCGTGCTGGAGCACAAGGGGTTGTTGGTGAGAGGACGCGGTGGGCGTGGCCTTGGGCAGGTGCCCCCCCCCCACTAGGAACCAGCCCGCTTTTGCTGCCACAGGCTGCTGGCCAGAGCCCGACGGCCACCAGTGACACCCCCAGCCTCCTCCAAGCCACCTGCATCCTGTCATCCTGTCTGTTCCATGCCTAACGCTGAAGGGGACGAGGATGGAGACATCGCCCCCATCCGGGTTCCTGACACCCCTCCGGCACCTCCAAGAACCCTCTCTGTGTTCCACATAGGTGGTGTTCGATTTTGCCAGCACAATCATGGATGCTCTGTACCTTTTAACTGTCTAATGTGAAAGTGCTCCTTTCAAACACTCCTTGGTTATTCTCACTGCCAATAAACCTGCTTTCAGGAAAGACAACGAGGTGAAGGGAGAGATACGTGTCCCCTCTCCTAGCGTCTACTTGTCTTGCCTCGTGCTGCCTTCCTGAGAGATACCCGTGATGCGTAGAGACATTCCTATGTTAAGGAGCCTTACAAACCTGTTGGGGAAACAAACTAACACATGACACACAGATCAGCTCGGTGCCAGATGGTGCGACCAGCACTCAGGGCAGGGATACCATCCGTGGCTGCAGGAATCAGAGAGAGCTTTCTGGAAAAGTCACTAGAGCATAAAGGTGGGGCAGGAAAGATACTCATCCTTAAAGTCCGATTGAAAAAAAAAAAAAAAAAAGAAAGAAAAGAAAAAGACATTTTGCAACAGGCCCAAAGCCCATGTCAGCCGTGTGGGATGTGTGCACCCACATGCTAAAGAAAGGAGCATTTACAATGACATCTGTTGGATTAATTAGCTGTGTAATTAGTCTCCCCTTGGTGGAGTTGAGCTTTGTTGCTGCTGAGACTTCTTCAGGTGAGATTTTATTCCAAATGCCACACTTCAAGAGGAATAAAGACGAGGCCGGGCAAAGAAGAAAAGCGTGTGACTGTGTTTGTGGGAGGCGGTGAGGAGGAAGAAGGAGCACCGAGGGGGACCCTCTGGGTGCTACAACATCAGAGAGGAAGAAGTCTGAACTCTGGATAATCTCCAAGCACCACAGGCTCAGAGGGGCACAGTCGGGTAGAGAGATCATGGAGCTCGACAGAGCGGCGGACGGATTTGACATGGGACACATTACTGGACAACGTACAGACGCCTTGTCCCCAGAGAAGCCACGAGGCCTTCCTATCCTGGCAGCTGTGACCATCACTCATGGGAACCCAGTCTGGACAAAAATAACGACAATGGTCAGATACGAATCTGAGAACCAGAAAGCCAAAAAACACAGAGGCAGATGCCTCCCACCACTGGGCTCCCCACGGCACTTCCTCAACCACAGCTGGCCGCAGTCACACTCACTGACTAATGTCTAGGACGCTGAGGAAATGGCAGTCCTAGGACCCATGCCTCGTGGCTTGGCTGACTGGAAGAGCCTTGGGATGATTCTCCCAGCTCCTTCTACCTCTAAGCATTTTCAAAAACAAGAGAGGTGGTAGGAGAAGGCAATACAGAAAAATGTAGGCCCGGTGGAAGCGGGAAGATGGCGCTGAAAACCACCTTGGCAAGGGGGACACCACAGCAGACGGGGAATCTTTGGGGGGGCCCTCTCTCTCCCCCACATGGACACACACACACACACCATGCCCTAAATGGAGGAAAAGCTCATGCTATATAGCTCAGAGAACCTTGCTGGCCCGTGGAAGTCACTAGTTCATTAGGAGCCCGGGGCATGAAGCGCTAGTCTAAATCAGGAATGTGAGTTCGAAGGCCAGACAGCGTCCTCCCACCAGGACAATGTCAGCCACAGATGAAATCAGAGCTCTTCCTAGATCCTCAGGAGCCTCGACCTCGCCTCTGCAGGACCCCTGCTGTGCCATGCCTTCCTTCCCATGGCCCTCGCAAGGGCCACAGAGAACCAGAGAACCGACATAAAGCCCCAACCTTATCGTTCCCACTGTGCCACAGGCCCGGAGATATGTGCATGAAAGAGGCAGGAACGAGCTGGGTGACATTTACGGTGTGTGCACCCACACCGCTCAGTCAGCGACCAGCCTGGTGATGCCGGTGTTCCCCCGGCAGGAACGGGCCATAGAAAACTGGGAGAAAAGCACGAGGTCATTCAGGAATCTGTCTTCCTTGGTTGTCAGTGCTCTGACAACCCGGCTATCACCAGGCTGTGGTGGGTTGTGTCATCTGTCCTGCTCTGGGGGCCGAAGAAGACAGGAATACGAATGTATCAGGGAAACGTTCCGGCCCCACACAGGTAAGACTTGTCGGCCCTACGTTTCCAGAAGAATAATCTTCTCCTAATTCAGAACCCCGCCTGGTCTCTGCTCACATCCCCCTAGCCTGGCCCGAGGGCTGTCTGTGGACAAAATGCAGCCTGAGAAGCCAGGACAATGTGGATTGCTCACAGAAATGAGCAGGGACCGGGGCGGTCACCACCAGAGCGGGGACACTGGCGGCAACACACGCTCCCAGCACATGCCACTTCTCAGAAAGCTCCCCCATACAAAACGGGTTTTTTCAGGGGAAAAAAAAAAAGTGTTAAAGATTCATTAGCCTGAGTCCACACAAAATCCTATCCAGAACTCAGCACGAAACTGGCACTCAATAAAAGGTGATGACCCAGAGGGAGAACTTCTCTTCCTGTTCATCTGTGTCCCAGAGACCACACAGGGCAATGCTGTCCTAAGGGCCAGAGTCTGACCCACCAAGAGGAAAAATAACCCGTGAACACGACGGGTACAGGGACATGCGCCATCAGAGAACCACCAGGGGCCTGTGCCCGGTCTTCAGCCTCGTTCTGAGGGACAAGGAAACGAGGTCAACCTGCTACAGTATGTCGGCTCAGGTGTGGTTACAAAGACCCAGCGATCCTCCAGAAGGAGCTTGTCACCAGAGAGCAAGACTCAACAGGCACAGCAAGTGAATGAGAAATTCCTTCCGCAAGCCTGATGTACAGGACGTCCCGGGCAGACGAGAGGACGGTTACAGCTGTTGACTTAAGAGACCAGATATGCTTTGGGGGCCCTCGTTCTGGGTCTGAGAACCTGCCCTGCTAATTAACAGGTTACAAACCAAACACTCTCAGTAGATAAATATTTCTAACCTTCTAACTAGTTTGCCTTTTAGAAGATGAGACGTGGGCCCTAGAGAAAGTTCCCTGATTATTCTTGATGATTAGTCCCAGTTCAAATCTACGCTCGGCAATTCCTATTAGCATCCTATATACAGTAAGCGCTCGGGATCTTCTGTATACAACAGCCAGGGCTCAAGCACTGGGAATTTCTCTCACCTACATGTAAATAACAGGTACACAGAGAGGCCAGAGGAACCTGAGCGTGAGCAGGCAGAGCTGAAGCATCTGGAACGGTTGCAGGGGGATTCGACAGGGCACTGTGACGTCTGTCTCACTGTGTGATATGCAAGCACTTCAGGACAAGGAAATAAGGAAAAAACTGTTGAAAGGCAAATTTTTAACATAAAGCTCTGGAGAAAATTTCAGATTTCATTATAGGAAAAGCACTTTATTTAATGTAGAAAATGTGAAAATCTGGTATGACAGTTCTCTATAAATAACAAAAACTGGAAATCATCATTAGAAGCATTTGTAATTTTCCTCTTTTGCTGGGAATCACTGGAAAAAAAGAGGTTTACCAACAAGGAACCCACTTATCTCTCTTTAAGCTTTTGTTGAGCCTGTTGGGAGATGCTGTGAAAGTTTCTTCAACATCCAGAGGAAGGGGGTTGGCTCCATAACAACACAGTACGGTCAGTTACATGTGAATTTCAGCTACGTATATGAAATGGGGGTATAGGATATACTTACAGCTAAGACATTATTTGTTGTTTGAAATTCACATGTAAATAGGTAGTCCACATTTTTCTTTGCTGAATTTAGGGATGCTACCTGGAAGTTTCCGCTGTGGTGGGTTTAGTTCTCCTCAGGGTCACGACTCTCATGTCCCTCTCTGGTTTCAATAACCTCCAACATTTCTATGAGCGATAGACTTTCTGTCCAACATTTTTACCTTTCACCCTATAGACTAATTGATTACCTTTTTTTTTTTTTTGGAACAAGTGCTGGAAACCTAATTTTATTAAATATTAAAGTAAAAAATAGCTCACTGCTAAGTGTTCACGGTAACAGGCTTTCCCACCCCATACTTACAGGGCATTTGGAGTTTCAAGTTATGTTGAAAACAGAATTAAGACTACGGCTGAATGCTTAAATTGTTCCTTTACAATTTCCCTTTCAAACCAACCAAACAAATAAAACCCCAGAAACACCTGTTGGGAGTAAATGGATTCCAAATTTGCCCTTTTCGTCCAGGTCCTCAGCAAATTGGAAGGACTGGAAATTGGGTTGGCACCTTTGTCCCATTCAATGGCGATGCTTTCCTGCTAGACGAGGCTTACCCAGAACAATGGTAATACATGGAATTATTCTGGAATGTGGAGGCCATGGAACACTCGCAGAAAATTCCCCTCAGGGTTACAGAGCACCCCTAGGGCAGCAGGTGGCATTCCTACAAAGCATTCCCCAAGTGTGACTTTTTCCTCTATGTGGTTGGAGGGAATTGATAGAGATTTTCCTCTCACAAGAAGATCTAGGGCTTTTGGCTTAAGAACTTCGAGATAGAGGCTTTCAGGTATTTTGACAATGTGGTAGTCACTAGATTATCTAAAGGAAGACCTCCTTGCTCCTCAGCCTGCATCAGGAGCTCAGCACACCTTTGGAATCCAAAAGGAGACTTATCACCAATAGCTGAAAACAGTGCATTCTGGAGCTATGTGGTCAGAGTCAGGCTGTCTCCTTGTTATCTGAATATGAACTTCAAAAAAGAGAACTTCTAGAAGTTTCAGTATTTGTTCTCTCTCTCTCTAAGATTTCATTTATTTATTTGACAGAGAGAGACAGGGAGAGAGGGAACACAAGCAAGGGGAGTGGAAGAGAGAGAAGCAGGCTTCCTGCTGAGCGGGGAGCCCGATACAGGTCTCGATCCCAGGACCCTGGCCAGGATCATGACCTGAGCCGAAGGGTGACAACTTAAAAATGAGCCACCCAGGTGCCACCCTTGTTTTTGTTTGTTTGTTTGTTTGGGGTGTTTTTTTTTTAATGATATTTGGTGAGCCCAGTCTCCATGAAGGAACAATAAGAAACACAGACCCTCTCCCAAACCCTAGTCGCTCCTGGAGAGTCCCTCATCCCAGTGAATCTGATGAAGGTAATTAATCCAAGACATTTCACCCTGGGGAAGAGGCTAGAGAGAAACAGGAAAAGGTGGGAGGAAGAAATTTCATCCATAGGACTTTGCGTGTCTTGGAAAGAGAACTGTCTCTGTCTGTTGCCCTTTTTCCTTCCATGGCGTTTGGGACAAACAATACTGTGTAAATATGTTCAGACTGATCTAAATCAGCTCTGTAAGACTTAGAGAAAAGGAGACGATAAATATGGCTTTTTACATCAGCTAGGAAAGGATAGTTATTTAAGAAATTGTTGGATGACCCACAAGCCACTTTGAAAGAAAATACAGTCCCTAAATCACACAATACAGAAAAAGAGTCCTTACAGTGCACCACACACGAAACAGATTTCTCAGGGATTAAAGACCGAAGCTGAGGGAAAAGGTATTAAAGAAAATCGGCCAAGTAGCGGCAACCTGCTGGGGTCTGAGCCCTCACTCCAACAGCCTTCCCTAGCTTGTGACTTGTAACCTCTCTCTGCCTTGGTTTCCCTACTTGGAAACAGGCTCATCAACAGATCAATCAATAGATGTAAAGCTAGTATAACAGTACTTGACTTGTAAGGAATGCTGTACAGGTAGCTTTTCTTTTTCATAACTTCCTAACGCTGCTAAGAGAGCGTCCCCTTGGGAAAAGAGAAAAGCTAGAGACATAAAGAATGCACAGACTGGATCATACAAACAAAAGTTTCTGATATGTTAAAATGCCTCATAAGCCAAGGCAAAGATGAACACAGGACCTGGAGAAAGTACAGCAATGTCCACGGCACAGCTCGGCAGGGACCGTCAGCCCCAAGACGCCAGGAGCTCTTGCCGAGGGACCAGAGAAGAGAACCCAGAAAAACAAACGGCAAAGGCTATGAACAGGAAAGCTGCCAAAGAACTGCAAACAGCTAATAAATACACAAAAGAGTGTTCACCCTATCTAATAATTAAGGAGATTCACACTGTAATAATTTTGCCAACCTGGCGAAAACAGAAAAGGAATACTGTTGGTCACTATGTGGGTTTCGAGCGTCACCCAACAGGGAGGGGGAAAATGGTCACCTTCTTTTGGAAGAGGCAGAAAAAACATGTGCTGCCATTACATCCCGGAATCCAGCGACCCTACTTCTCGGAACAGCGCACGTGTCAACTGAAAGATCTACGCACACACCTGTTCCCTACCTCACTGTCTACAGTATCAGAATACGGCAAATAACTTCCCTGTACATCAGTGAGATTATCTGTCTCTTATTGTTTCTCTTCTTTTTTGCACATCAACTCTGGACTGTTTTTTTCCAAAATGCTATGCTTTTTTTTTTTTTTATAACAAAACTGCAGAGACATGATGATTTTTGGGATACCTGTAGTGAAGGAGCTGAAGAGTATCCTGCTGATAAGCCTTCCTGACCACTAATGCATGGAATACTATGTAGCCATAAAGAAAGAGTGAACTAGATCTTTATGCACTGACCTGAAATGATTTTCAGGATCAAAGTTACATGAAAAAAAAAAAAAGCCGAGAGCACAACCTGTGTCTACAAAGTTTTTTTTTTTTTTTTAAACAGGAATAGTATGTCTGTGTATGCATTTCTATCAGCATAAGCATACGGAAAATGTTTAAAAGGATATAATCTAAACCTACCAATGATTTGCTTCTGGAGAGCAGAAAAAGAGCTTTCAAAGTTATTTACTTAAGAACATTATAACATATTAGAAAGGTATAATACTATACACATGCAATATCGTTCCAATTTTATAAAATGCCTGTTATACACAAAGTGAAGAAAATAAAAATACGCTACTGCATGGTAGGTTTGGCTGATACTTTCTCTTGTACCCACCTGAATTTTTCAAATTTCCTACAGTAAACACACATTACTCATACTAATTATTTTTACTGTAAAATATAAGGGATCCACATTTTATTATTAGCTTACACTTGAGGTAAACATGAATGCCAGTCTAGTAAGAAATAATTAAGAATACAATAATATTCCAAATGGGTCCCATCAGCTCTTTACCAGGCACAAAAAAAGATTTGGGGGAGGAGAAAGAAAACAAACTATTAAAGCATTTGGGGAAAAAAAAAAAAGAAAAGTGTATTAGTCAGTGTTGCGGTGGTTCAATGGTGGCATATTTAGTGCTGGACTTTTTAAAACTAGGCACATGGAATAAGATTTCAAATGAGGGGTATCTAAAATACGGAGCCAGACTGCAACACCGACCTTACCTCCTTGACATGAGGGTGTGTATAAGCCTAGAATCACAAGGGATCTAAGCACAAGTTGTGAAAAATGCCTGCCAATCAGCTGAATGGATGTTCTGAGTGAAGTAATACCCAGGGGCGAAGAGAGAGGGCTACTGATCCAGGTGGGTGGGACAGTTCTAAGGGAAGGGAGGGCAAGGAAAGATGTAGAGAAAGATGTAGAGTGCCTTCCCACTACACACATATCATGGCCATAGTGACCACAGCAGAGAAGGATTAACTCATAGCACAAGCACTCGCTCTGAAAAAGATCAGACCTTTGCATCTTCCTAGAGGCCCTTTAAGCTAACTGGGGGTCAGAAATGCCACCAGAGCCAACTCAGGCTCTCCAGGCCCATGTGCAGTCTCCCAGCCCTGCTCCAGGAGGCCCACATCTATGAGCCCAGGAACCAAGGGAGGGACATGAACTTCAGACGCCCAGCTGCTCTCAGAAACAGAGGGCATGGAGACTAACTGGGCTAAAACTTAAAAGAACATCTGGCCCTTCATACCTTCTAAATCAACCACAGGAAAACAGTCCCCTCCTTTTATTTTCTGATGAAGGCACCAAGGTATGGGGAGAAGAAGGCAAAGTGTGCCCTTAAAAAAAAGTCAACCTAATGAGAAAACGAGGTTTTAGGAAACTGGCTCCAGAGTGACGATGTAAACCAGATGACACCTGCACTTGCACCTCAAATGTGTCAGGGAGGAGGGGATGGGGAAGGAGGCGAGGGTCACCAAAAGATTTATGTTTTCTGCTTGCTAAGCAAGACAAAGGTTCCCAATCACCACCTATAGGCATGAACCATGCAGCTGTCTTCCTAAGACAGCCCTCGCCCCCCTCCCCAGTGCAACCATAAAGGAGCACAAAGAATGCAGAATGTCAATGAAATCTTTGTCGGATTTGTTCTCTACCTTCTGATCGGCACTACTAGGAGAGAGCCCCAGTGAGTTTATGAGTCAGGGAAAAGAACAGAAAGATGGGACATCAAGTCATGTAGAGTCTAGTGGAGGGTGGGTTTCCTACCACCTGCCGCCTTGCAGAATCCCAGGAGGCTGGTGAGCATTCAAGTCCACTGTGCGGAGAAGGTGGGTGTGCGTTTGAGTAAACAGCTGCCATGGTCTACCTTCCACTTCAAGTCAAGCAAAGCTGGTGTCGCACACTCTGCCGGCTGGCCCCGAGCAGCTCACCTGGGGCCCAGACACAACTCCATGGGAGATGACCCCTTTGTGTATCATTAAAGATTAATATGAAACCTTCAGGCTCCACCCAATCATGCAAAGTGACCTCCTTTGTATATAATTTAAGATGAAGAAGAAACCTCCAGGCTTGGCCCAATCAAAGGCATCTCAGCTAGGAACTCTGAGTAACAGAGTCTGGTATGGTCTTCATCTGCTGGATTTCCAGCCCAATGACTCTCAGGTAAAGAAAAATATCAAAGGGAAAAACCAGATTCCAACAATTGTGCAGGTATGTACTGATCTCCAACTGTCCTTTCTGCACTCTCTTTCCCCAAGCAAAAGACACTACAAATTTCAGAGCATTCATCATGGATGCCACATAGCAAGAAAGTCTAGGTAAGCCTAAGGGCCCACGCTAGCTCTGAACCCACACACCAGGGACTCAGGACCTACACGAGCATGGAGAAGAACACAGGGCAGGCACTGTCAGTACCTGTCACTCCCCTGCTCAAGGTAAGAAAGAGCACCTCCATCTCTCTGGCTGGAGGGAGGAGGAGAGGGAAAAGGAGAGTGAGCAGGTCCTCCAAGAGAGGTGTGATCCATTTACACAAGAAAGGAGAAAGATGCAGAATTCACATTCTGGAGCTCCACCCCACCCTCACCCTCAGGAGATGAGAGACAGGTACAATTCTTTCCCACAACACACTTCCACTCTGGCCCAGATGGACCACTGCAGACAGAAACCAAGAACCCAGCCTCTAAGCGGGACTGGAGCTGCTGGCCTTCCTACGGGATCAGTCAGTCAAAGTCCCCAACAGCAGCCGGTGTGAGACTATGGGCAGGGGACGACTAAGAGCTGGACCAGAGCCCACCACTCTTTAAGACATACAGAAAAGGCACTCAAGGAATTCGACCATGCATGTTTCACAAAGCAACCTGGAAGCTAGAGAAGGAAACAGCCTCCATCTGATGCCTGGGGATCTCCAGCCCACGCATATATACACACACACTCCCTTCCCCTTCCAGGAGACAGGCAGGAGGAATGCGCTGAACGTGAACCTTGATTGAAAAACTGCTCTCAAACAATCAAAACTTGATGATTCCATGCAAGGGGGAGAATATCATCAGGGTTCTTTGTTCGTTTCTGTTCTTCTCTGGGGAGGTAGGATGGCGGTGGTGGATTAACGAAACCCCTTCTCAGTCCGGATTAGCAATTAGCTCATGCTTTCAGACTTCTCAGTCTTAATAGAACAACGTCTGTCCCAGCATTTCTGACACCAAGGGAAGGGACTCTGGACTGGTGAGGTCAAATGACACACCAGAGAGCTACGCCTCTGCTTGCATCTCCTGAGACGGCCGTTCTATCTCTTCCAACATGAAAAAGGAAGAGCAGGGAATAAAGACCTTAGTTGAAAGAGAGGGTTGGGAGACCTATTGGGAAGTCCCCTCCATCATGGCTGCTGGAGCAGGTGCAGCAGAATGTAAGTTTGGAAGCTTCACTGACCAATAATGAATACTTTGCTAAGGAACCGGGATAGGGCAGGGTGAGGATCAGGAAAGTTTTGGGGGGCGGGCGTGGTGAGGATGGGACTTGGGGAAGGGGTGAGTACGGGGGGCTGTGTTTGAGGAGCCTGGTGCCCTCCCCGGGTCAGCAGCATCTGGAGCTGTTTCTCCAGCAGACAGTAAAGAACTCGATTACATCCAGTTAACTGTGCTCTAAACTGATTATGCATGTGCTGGGCTAATGGATTACATTAGCAAGAGGAAAAATAACATGCAATCAATCTCCATTTACTACAGGCCACACCAGGGCCTAGAGAAAAACTGACTCTCAACCACCTCCAGTCCCCACCCCAACTCTACAGACTCATGACACCCTAGGACCAGGAGCCCCCTCGGTGGCAGGAGAAGTCTGTCTTAGTCACACTGCAGGACCGAGAGGCTTGGTGTGCGCCCTGGAACAAGCCCATCTCTGTGTCACTCAAGAGTGGTTGAGAGTCCCCCGCCCCCACAGCAGAGCCACAGCAAGCCAAGGGACATTCATTACCCGAGGACTAATGAGACCACACTAATGACCCACGGCTCCTGACACAGGGAATTCTGCTCTGAATGGGGGTGGGTGTGTTCACCCCCAGGCTTGTGCCAGCCAAGTGTACTGTTTCCCAAGTTCTATCCTGTACCCCAGTATCAATGGCCGTTCCACCAGCATTGACTGTTTTTAAGTAAGAGCGTTCTCCATCTTTTGAATTAAAGACAGAGAGAGAGAGAGAGAGAGAGAGAGAGAGAGAGAGAGAGAGAGAGAAAGCCAGAGAGGAGTGTCTATAGTTCAGCAAAACACAAATGGAAACCCCAGTCTCCTCCTGACATTCACCCTGGAAACTGCCTCAACTTGACTCGCTAGGTGTGACCCGTGACGGTGGTTTGGGGACCCAAAAGGGATCATCTCGGGGAATCCTCCAGGTTCCAGGCCCTTCAGAAGCAAAGCCAAGGGCGTGGTCTACTCTCACTGCAGAATGTAGGTGGAGACTTCATCACCACCACGCACGTTTTATCATCTAAAGGGCATTGCTTCCCCCTCAGATGGAAGAGGCTGGCTTCTTGCCACTTCTAAACAACCCTCATCAAAGTTGCATACAATCTTCCATGGCCCGCGGGGTGCTTTGAACTAATTTTGCTCGGTCAGGTCCTTTGGAAAGAGGTTTTTTTCTATGGGCTTTCCAACAGGTTTTCTGGACCCACTCCATGGCCACCTGAGACCTCTAACTTAAACTGACCACTAGGAGACTTTTCTTTCAATGGTGGTCCAAAACCAAGCCATCCAGTGATGTTCCTGTTCAGTTAGAACAAGGAGGTTGGCTGCTTGGTGTTCAGACCTTCCCCATCGCACCATGCCAGCCCAACCACGCCGGGGTCGGCAGTCAATTCCAGAACCTTCTAGTCCCACCACCTCACTTCTGCTTTCTCCTCCTTCCTCTAAAATAGTTTCTTATCCACACTACACAGTCCTCCCACCAAGCTGAAGCCGAGCAATTGTAAAATGAATCAGTTTTCAATCTCAGCAGAGACTGATACAAGGAAAGGACCGGAAGTCCTCCTTACTTGGAGTCTCCCTTTAAAATCACTGTGAGTAGAAAGGGAATTAAACTAGCCCAGGGTCAACAGAACTGCTCCCTCGCCCAAAGATGTGGGAACTGGTGTGAAAGGCAAGGGGGGTGGGATGGGGGGGGGGTTGGCTGATGATAAAAGGGAGAAAATGTAAAGAGTGAGGGTGTGGACGGCATGTGGGAGGAGGCTGGGCAGATTTATGGCGATTTGTACCTGATTGTTCATACTAAAGCCATTATGGGATGATTAGAGAAAAAGGTGAGGCTTTAAGTCCAGTGAAAATCAATAGAAACGTCTGGAGCAATTCTGCCTCGCAAGTGAAAGGACTATTTACAGTATGTGAGCACCTCCTCCTCACCGTTATGGTCTATGGACTGAGAGAGAGACTGGAGGGGGTGAGGAGGGGAGAGACTGGGAGGAAGGAAGGAAGAAAGAGAAGACGGAGGGAGAGGAGGAGGAGGATGGGAGAAGCTCAGGGGAAAAGAGGGGAAATGTAATTAAGAGGAAGAGAAAGGGGCACACAGCAAGGCACCAAAGGCAGAAAGAACAAAGGAGACTCCTTCACGGATCCTAAATTTTTCCCATTAACATGCGCCACCTTGTAGTCAACTACGTAATTGATTCACTGGGTTTATCACCCATCTCCCTGCAAGAGAATGGAAGCACCATGAGGACAGGGCCCTTTTTTTTTTTTTTTGGTCTATTTTGTGCACATGTGTCCAGAACAAGACCTGGTGTATAGTAGGTGCTCAATATCTATCTGTGAATGAATGAACAAATCAATGAATCCATGAACGAATGAACTATGCACTCCAGGGGCATCCAGGAGAGAGGAGATCAAAAGAGGAGGAAGAGGGGGATGAGAGCGCGAAGCATGCAGGGAAAGGGGGCGACGCAGGAACACAAAAGTACACAGAAGCCATGACAAACAACTGTAAGGGAGAAAAAGCCAGCTGTCAAGAGTCAAGGGCTAAGTATCAGGCTGCTGTCCGTAAAGCCTGCCCTCCAGAATGGGGCAGCTCTCAAAGAGAACCTTCGCTTACCAGAAGCCGCCAGCATGTCGCAGCTTCACGAGGAAGTGGACACCAACCCCGCCGTGACACAGACTGTCACCCGTCCCCCAGCCATCCCCAGCCCCCAACTCCCAGAGATCCCATGCACGCCTTCCAAAGGCAGCCCGGGTCCTACCTTGTACAGCTTCAGGCTGGCCTCATGCCTGGAGTTGACTGTGTGCAGCCGTAGCTTCTCCAGGCTGTTGGTGTAGTAGTCGCACGCGTTGCACTTGAGGTGGACGGGGTTGCCGATGGCCACGCACTTGAGCCGCCACTCGTTGGCTTTGCCGCCCTCCTTGATGTGGGCTACCAGCTGGTACTTCTGCACGTGCTTGTCTGTCTTGCAGTGCAGCTGGAAGTTGGCCTTGAGCTGGGTGTTGTAGCGGCAGAGCTTGCACTGGTATGAGTCCCCCATCACGGCCTTCCACTCGTCCTCTGGGAGGCTGCGCTCCACGTTCATGTGCAGCCCCAGCATGTCCAGGTTATCCGTGGTGAACTTGTTGCACACGGCGCACTGGAAGAGCTTCAGCGACGGGTCATTGGTCTGGATGAAGCTCTCGCCCAGGTTCATCAGCTCCTCGGACACCAGCTGCCCGCCCCCGAGGCGCATGTCTAAGGGGATCTCACCGCCCACTGCGGGGAAGGAGAGGGGAAGAGCATCAGAGGCCAGGCTCACAGCTGCGGCCCCAGAGGAGGCACCAGCCAGCTTCCCCCACCCTCAACCCAGGGTGCTGGGCGGAGAGATCACACTGAACGTGTTGCAAGGTGCTACTAACTGGGAAACCCCCACCCCAAATGAACTTGACGTGTTTGGATCATCCCCATGGGCATTCTGAAATTTGCAGAATGCCTTATATTTATTTTTCTTCTGGGAAACGAAGACCTAGAACCATAACCTCTTGAATATTTCGATTCAGTCCCTCACTCAGATCTAAGAAAAGTTAAGAATCAACATCATTCACTGGACATAACAGAATCTGAAACTCTAGAGCCCTAAATGCTGCAAGTTAGTTACAGTTGCATTCTAAGACACGAAGCCTTCGTGGTAAACCAGAACCAGGCCCAGAATTTACCTAGAGCAGCACGGTCCCAACAGAACTTTCTGCATTGTCTGATGGGTTAGTCACTAGCCAAGGCTAAGTTGCAACCAAGAAACTGAATTTTTAGTTTTATTTATTTTAAATGCATTTAAATTTCGATCGCTACATACGGCTGGTGGCTACTGCAGTGGAGAGAGTGCAGCTCTTGGCCTGAGACTTGGGCGACGGTCTAATTACTCAGCACACCCCATGGGTCAATATTCTGCCTGCCTGTCAATGGTGCCAGTTCCTCCCACATGTCCCCAAGAGTACAGTCACTCCCCCTTTTGTGAGCCCCCACTATGCATGAAATGTAAGTCTGCTATGGGACACATCACATTCTTCGTTGTCATCGGCCACATGCAGAGCCCTGTGTCCCCATCGCTCTGTACGGCAGGGATCCAGACTTCTCCTCACTGAACCTCTAGAGAGTGACTGTACCCCCCCCCCCAGATGTTCTTCAGGACAAGGTTAAAAGGGAATCAAAATGCTACAGGTTCAGGAAGTGGCTCAAGATGGGGAATGACATGCAAAAGTCAGCTTGCAGTTTCCAAAAAGAGGCTTCTCCTCCCTGTTATTTCTCAGCTCATCACCGCCCTGCATAAGCCAGGGATGGGCTCTCATTCACCAGCGTGATACTAAAACTGAAAACTCTTATATCTATCATTAAAAAGGCTTGGAAAGAGCAGTCTTCCCTGCATTCCCGAGCAGCACACAGTCGAGCAGGATGCTGAGCACCGGCTTC
Source organism: Spilogale gracilis (assembly GCA_004023965.1). NCBI lineage: Eukaryota > Metazoa > Chordata > Mammalia > Carnivora > Mephitidae > Spilogale > Spilogale gracilis. Next base: position 20,543 of record PITA01005969.1, read on the forward strand.
TGTGTTCTGTCTCCCCCAGACACACACACACGTGGGCTACTATGTCCTCCCCTGCCCCTCCCCAGTAGATACTCAGATTTGACCTTTTACATATGGTTGGGCTGAGGTTCCTTTTCTTTTCTTTTTTTTTTTTTTATGACTGATTACAATCCAAGTTAGTGGCTAATCAAATAAAAGATTTTTTTAAATGATTTTCTTATTTACGGTACATGAGGCCCCTCAGTTACAGGTTCTACCAGGCCGTCTGGCTGTGTTTGAAGCAAGCCACAGAAATCTTTTGCAACGCGCATTCCAGAAGGTTCAGGAAGCTTTCTGCTTGTCTCCTCCCTTGCCATCTCCCCTGGTGAGAGGAGCCACAACTAAGACATCCTTTTTAGGGGGGGAAAAAAAAAGGAGGGGGGGAGGAAGCCTAAAAGCTCTATCTCTTAATGGGGACGAAGGCCAAGCAGCATCCATGAAACACATGCAGCGTTCAGTCAAAGCAGAAACTGCCCAGAGGGTAAGACAAGGAGCAAACATATATTTGTTTCTGATGCCAACCACCTGAAGCATCAAATCTTCCCCACTCTTTAAATTTAACCTTGGCTCATCAATATTGCTCCAAAGAGAAATTCAGCTGTCACTTGCTGGATGCCTGGGTAAAAATGAGATATCCTCCGAACACACAGAGGAAGTAAGTCCTGATTCTCATTTCCAGCTCTTGAAATGCAAATCAAAGATGGACACTGAGAAGCAGTGAAATGAAGGCAGCAGGCAAGCCAAAACTCCCTCAGAGAACCGTACCTTGGAGGAACAAACCCAAGGCCTAGAATCCTACAAATCTTCAGAACTAGAAGGAACTAATTCAGCACCCCCAAGAAGTGGAGGAACCTCACCCAATGCGGAGGAAGTTAGGAGGAGGGTCCTCTGTAAGTGAGAACTCGGCAGGGGTTGACTCTTGAGCTACGCTGGAGAGACCATCTTGTCCGTGAGGCGGAACCCACGTCTAACACTAGAATTTACACCCTGCCCCAAGAGTCTGTAGATGAGGGACACATGGATTAAAGACACCTGCTAGACTCAAAGGCTGAGGATCTACTAAATCTCAGGCAGGTGTCCTACAGCCTGGGAAACAGATACCTCTGTTAAGCTACCCAATTCTCCGTGCTGGGCTAAACTTGATCATCTAAAGGGATGTCTGGAAGGATATTCACAGTTAGCCACTAGCTAGTATCTTATCTACCAATGGCAGTACATCCAACCAGACCAGGCCCAAGGGTGCTGACCCTCTCCTCAGAGACCTCCAGAAAGAAAGCATCCCCGGAATTAGCATCTGCTTGGTATTATAGAAGAGAAGGTTCTGTCAAAGGAAGTACAACGACAGTGACTTGCTGAGCAGGAGTGGATTTCGCAAAAATGTTTCTCCCGCTGCAGAGCCCAGGAATACCCAGTAACACCTCCAGCCTTCTCATAAATTGCCTCAAGAAAGATCAGTAGGGTTGCAGACAGAACTAAACATTATCTCCCTTTCTCATTTGCATACGTTGGCTTCTGCTGAGGTCAGAACACTTACACGCTTAGTCCTTCGGGCATGTGCTCTACTACCCACACCCCCACTCAGGCTGCCGGGATAAAGTACTTGTGACTCACTCCATCTCAGCAGCTCTTGGGGGCTAAGGTAGGCACGGGAGGTTTCCCGAGATTCACCTTGGCTGATAAGCAATAACCCTGAAAATTCAGGGGCCTCTGCTTGGCTGACCTGGAGAAGGTCCTTAGAAAGAAAAACTCTGTTCTCTTTAAAAAAAAAAAAAGGTATGGATCTGCTATGTATGTCCAGAACACAGGGATCCATTCTTCTGTCTCTTTTGCACCTGCCACACGCCCATAACACACAGTGCCCCACGGACGCACAGACACTTGTGTAAAAAGCATGGTATTTTTCTATTGCTTAATCCAAGCCTTAGTCAGAATTACTGGTTTTCGAGGTAATTAAAAAGATCTCACTTTGACCCAGTATGAACCCATCCATTTTCTGTGCCTTCATTCTACTTACATTATATTTGATTTACTCCAAGATCTGCCTCCCCAAGATTTTAAATCTCCAGATGAAAAAACCCCAATTCCCATAGGCTTTAAAAAAAAAAAAAGTCTTACAGTATGATGCCATCCCTTGGTGTATATCCCCTACGGTTCACTCTGGGGACAAATAAGATGATTGATCCCTGTGCCTCCATTATTAACCAGTTGGTGAAACATCTTCAAATCATTTGGTAATAAAGGATCCACAGGTCAATACTCCAAAATAGAAAACAAGATTAAAGTAGCAAGGATTCAAATTTAAATGCGTAGCAGGAAAAACAAATTAAATGCTATGAAATATAACTCAGCAGCAGCAATTAGCACTAAAACACCACACAAAGACATGCCAACTGGTAAGGCCCGGTCCCTGGGATTAACGGAAACCACGGCAGAATAAAGGTACTTGCTTATGCTCTGTTGCCACGAACAACTTATTCTCATGTCAGGAAGGGACCACTGCTTCTTTCAGGTCACCACCACTGGTCCTGGGAGATTAGTAGGGTCAGGGGATGGAGACCAGGCAGTGCCTGTCTGAGGCACAGGTGGGTGGGGCAGGGACGGCCCAACTATCACAGTGGTTGTCGTTGAACTGATTTGTACGTTTTCTTGCTACAGAGGCTCGCCCCCCAAAAGTGATCATCATTCTTTTCATGCAAAGACTCATGGTTTTTGGCATCCAAACCCTCGGTCTATGAAGCTGGTTGGTAGGACCTGCTGTCCGGGCACAGCCAGCTCACCTTCCCTAACGTAGGTTGTTTTTTTGTGGTAACAAAGGCTCTATTAACCAGCATCTGATGAATATTAAAGCTTTGCTCTCTCTGATGTATGATTTTAGAATTTATTCATTTTTTTTTTTATCTAGCACAACCTCTCCTTACAGTTGCCCTAGGACAATGGAATTCCCAACTATACTTACCACTGACAACTCACGCAAAGCAGTAAAGAAAAGGGATGGGTCTCCTGCATCGGGATCCTCATGAATATACTGGAAAACTCTGTGAAAGCTATCTGGATGACTCCCCACTCGGCAAAGAACCAGACCCTGGTCACATGGGTGAGATACGCGATGGTTTCGAGCTGCTCTTAATGGAGAGGACTGTCCCTATTTAAAACCTGAGCTGCAAGCTTCCCCTAAGTCACAGCAAGTATTTAATGGACCCCGAAAGTTTCAAATTAATTGTGGTGATTTTTCAAACTGAGAAAGGGTTGAAGACAGAGAGGACGGGAAGAGAAGGGGAAGCCGACCAGAAGCCCAACACTAGAGGCAACACTGAAACTTTCACCCGAGCCCGGGAAGCCAGAATCGAGTCCTGCAGCTGCTGAATGGACACGATCCTCCATACGCACACCAGAAGGGGTCCTCGAGAAAAATCTCTGATCGTCAGACACTCACGTCCACACAAAACCAAGTCTTGGGAAAAGAACCATCAGAGCCAAATCCACTGAACTTAGAATCAAAGGAATCAATAAGACCTCGGTCTATTCTCACTGCTCCCCCATTCAACTCAAGTCATGAGAACACACACGCGCGCTGGCAGCCTCACCTAGAGCAGGCGTCATGGCGGCCATGGGCCCGGCCGGGTCCAGCTGGAATCCGCTCATCATGAACTGGGCGTCCGAGGCGCTGCTGTCCATCTTCAGGTTGGGCAGGTTCATGTTCTGGGCCAGGTAGTACTGGTAGAGCTCGGCCTCAGCGGGGGAGGGCAGGCTGCCGAGGCCCAGGTGGCGGCTGTGCTGGATCTGGGTCACGTTTTGCTGCAAGAGCACCATGTTGTGCATGTGCTTCTCGCTGGTCATGTGGATGCGCAGGTTCCTGGCCACGTTGGTCTCGTAGTCGCACACCTCGCACCGCCACGTGGGCTTGGTTTTTGGTTTGGTGGGCGAGGGGGCCCCGCAGGAGCCGCCGATATTGGCTGCCGCGGCCGCCGCTGCCGCGGCCGCCGCGGCCGCTCCAGCCGAGTGGCTGAACACCTGCTCCCCCCCTCCGTTCTGCAGGTTCTGCATGTTGTTGAGATGCTTGTCGGACTGCATATGAATACTGAGGTTGCCTTTGGTAGTTGTGGAGTAGTTACACACCTCACAGCGGAAGGGCTTGTAACCACACGTGTAGCTCTCACCTCGCGCCAGCCGAGGGTGGGGCTGCCCGCTTTTGCAGTACACACAGGAGCCCCCCGGCTCCGGGTGCTTCTCCTTCATGTGTGCCTCCAGGGTCTGCTGGTACTTATAGTGCCAGTTGCACTTGGGGCACTTAAGTGTCTTGCACGAGTTACGGGAATGCATCATGGTCATGTGGCCGCCCAGCGAGCGGGAGGAGCCCAGGACTGTGTCGCATTTGGGGCACTCCACGCCGCTCCCCGAGGGGCATTCCCCAACCCCAAGCTCGCAGAGGGAGCCAGCATGCTGGTGATGAGGGACAAAGCCCCCATCGTCGCCCTCTGTGCTTTCATTTGGTTCTGGTGCTGTGGCATTGTCTTTATTGGCACTTTCGTCAGCAAAGTCCAGCCTCCTGCCGCCCTCCGCCACATTGGCCCTGACGCCCTCACTGTTAAAGCTTAAACGATTCCTCCTGTTCGCACCATCAAAGACAACAAAGGAAGAAGCAGAATTAGAACTAGTAGAAGCTGCGCCCCTCGACAGGGTCTGGAGCACATTAGGCATTAAGGGGGAGTTAGAAATGCTTTGGTTTGAGAGAGCAAGGTCCTTTTTGCTGCTGCTACCTGCCGCGGCCCCAGACTCCTCGTGGGACCTGTCCTCCAGTTCATCGTCCAACTCGGTTGGAAAGAGTCCTTTGCAACCCTCTTCTTCCTCCTCCTCTTCTTCCTCCTCCTCTTCTTCCTCCTCCTCCTCCGCCTCTTCTTCTTCCTCCTCCTCCTCCACCTCCTCTTCGGCTGGCTCTGCTTTCTCGGAGAAGCAATCAGGATCGCCCACTTCTTGCTTCTCTCCTTCTGCTGCCCCAGAGTCCTTGCCCTCTGAGGATTTGGTAGGACTGGAGGCCAGAGGCCCCAAGGGGACTGAGGTAATGGGGGTCTTCAGGACTGAGCTGGTGAGCCCGCCAAGGTTCAAGAGGGTGCTGGGGGTCAAGATACCAGCCTGGGGCTGCTCGGGGCCCGAAGCAGAGCCGGCTGGGAGAGCCTCCTCCCCTTCCATTCGAATGCCACTAAATTTACCGTAAAAACTGTGTCCGGGGCCTATGAGGTTAGCTGTGGAAACTAAAGGGTGTTGAAAGTTTTTGGTTTTTGGTTCCAAAAAACTTACAAGGGGTTCCTTGTCTTTGCCAATCCCTTGGATGATAGCGGAGATGTTCTTATTGCTAAGAATTTTCCGCTCGTCTTCACTCAGGGTCATTCGATGGTCGTGCACCGCGTGGGTCACAAACGAACGGACGTACCCGAAGGACAGTTTGCACAAGAAACACATCAGGATGGGCTTCCTCTTGCCGTAGAGCACAAAGCCATCGAATTTGGACAGGTCCACATTGTTGGGAACATCTTTGGATACGCAGGAGCTTTTGGCAGAGCCGTCGCTGTTCAGGTAATCCTTGTTGCTTTTGTGTCGCACGTCAAAAACGCGGAAGCTGTGCAGGACGGGGCTGAGCCCCGCCAGGGCTGAGGTATTCGGGAAAGCCTGGTCTGGGCCCTCAAACCATTTCCCGAAGGATGAGGCTATGTGGAAAGTGTTGATGATCTGTGGGTAGACTGGTGCAGCACAAGAAGGGTCCCCTTGTTTGCCCCCCGCCCCGGGGAGAGAGTTTAGGAAGAGCGAAGGGAGAGGCCCGCTGCCGCTGCCACAAGCGCCCCCGCTTTGGGTCAGCTGGCTCAAGCTCTCGACAATGTAGGCCGAGCCATCGGGCTGGTAGACAATCTCCCCAGCCAGGTTCTCCACATCACTCTCCTCGTCCCCCTCCTCACTGGTGTCGCTCCCGCTCTCCTCTCTCAGGGGGAGCGGGGGGCGCGCGCTGGGGCAGTGGTGCTCCATGTAGGTCTGTAGGCTGGCGAAGGAGGCCGAGCACTCGTTGCAGCTGACCTCCTTGCCGGCAGGCTCGGCGGTGGGGCCGGCCGGGGCAGTGCTCTCCGCGAGGCGTTCATTGAAGGGGGCCCTCAGGCTGTCCAGGGGCCCGTGGTTCTCGCTTGCGGACTGCTCCATGCTACTGGGTTTGTCGGGGAGGTGGGTGCTGTTGAGTTCAGTCCACTGCTGGTGCTGAGGGATACCGCACCCATTGTCCTTCCCCGAGACGACAGGCGAGTCACAGCCTTCCATGGTAAGGCCTGCGTGGAGCTTTCATTGCACCCAGTACGGATCGGACCTGAAGAGCAGAGGCAAGGGGGGAGAGGAGGGAGAGAGGGGGAAGAGAGAGAGAAAGGAAAGAGGTTAGGAGGGCCAAGGCTAGGTTCCGCACAGAGCACTCTAACAGGCTCTGTCCACACCCATAACAGAGACCGTAAGGGCAGCAGGGACCCCAGCCATCGCCCCATGCCGTTCGAGCGCACAGAAGGGAACTGCCACCGGGGTCCTCATGGCCAGGGTCTGTGGCATGAGTGGGGAACCTCGGGAAGGGGCACACAGGAGACCCCCTTTTTGTCTTCGGACTGTCGGCTGCTCTACCCCTGGAGACCAGTTCCAATTTCCGTTCTTTGCAAGCACGGCGTTAGAGTCGGGGCTACGGCCACCGCAGAAGAGGAGGATCGTGTCACCTCGCCAGGCCCCGCCGAGGATGCAGAATGGTGGCCCTCCTGCATACAGACAGCCGGCACCAAGTCCCTGTTGGCTGACCGCACCGTCTGCGGGCCAAGGGAACACCAGGGAGGGATGGACGAGAGGAGGAAGATTTTATACCCCCAGGCAAAGGACGGTCAACTTGTGTGGGGACATGCTCGCTGATTTGGAGGTGAAGTTGCTGCCGTTGCTCTTACTGGCCAAATGTCTAGTTTGAAGAGTTCAAGGGAAAGTGAGTGAGGGATGCAAGTCTGCAGGGCCCGGACGTGCTCTGCCAGCCCTCAACGGGGCCTGTGGCTACGTTCATCCTCTCCGGCTCTGGAAAGCACCATCCCATTTAAAAAGCAGTAAAACTGAGCCGCTAACTGTAAAAATAGGCCCAGTGCCACCGACACTGTGAACCAGATGGCAGATCTCCAAAGTCCTACCTCCCCCACCCCCCAACCCACAGAGCACCCTTGCTTGTGAGTGAGCTGGCTTCAGACTATGACTGTGATGGCACCAAATCTCCGCTTGATGTAGCCGAGAAGCCTCGCAACCGGCCAGCTCCCCTCCAGCAGCGTCGATCTTGCCCTGTCTGGATGGAGCCCAGTCACCACTGGTGTGGTGCTTTCTGCTGTCAGGGATCTCAGCGGCAAGCCGAGACGGCAGCTGGCCTCGGCCAGCCCCTGTTCCACACCTGCCTCGTGGTTATTAGTAGCTGCTCAAGCAGCTGTCCTTCAACCCTGGGCCTTTCCGTTTCGGACTCCAAAGTGCCAATGAGCTGAATCTGCCCTCTGAGACTTCGCCTCCCTGGGGAGGGAGGCATCAGGTCACCCGCCACCTCTCTCGCTCCTGTGGTCACATCATCACAGGGGCATTTCTTCCGTCCCGGCATAGCTCCTACAGGCAACTCAGCCTCTTGCATGGCCCTGATGGTTCACCTGCAAATCCCAGGTCACCCTCCCCGACTACGCCTGCTTCCTGGAGAAGGCTTGGCGGCTTCTCCACCCAACATCTCATTCATACACATCGGAGGAAGGTTTGGGCTGGGTTTGGTCTCTTTCTTGCCCTACCCCACCCCCATCTTCCCATTCTTTTCTCATTTCTTGATTCTTGACTGCACAGTGAGCCAACAGCTCCCCCTCGGGAAAAGACGGGAAAGGCAGGTTTACCAGAGGGCTCTGGAGAAGTAACTTTTTGGAAGAATGTGTCCTCTGTTTTGTTTAAAACACACATGTGTGCACGTGCGCGTGCACATACACACACACACCTCTCAGCTTATAACCTCAAACTCCATTACAACAAAGTTCTGTGTGCCTTAGAAAAGACACAGTGATCTTAAACAAAGATGACTACACTAAACCAAACCAACAGCAAATGTGATGGGACGTCAAAAGGCTTAGCTGGGATACAGGTGAGAATCCAGGGGGTGCTCATCTTATGGAGGGGCCTGATTGGCTGGACAACATCTGATTGACAGCTTGGGCCAAAAAGGTTGGCAGGCCTGAAGGGGAGGGAGGGTTAACAGCCCGATTGTAAAATCAATGTCATAAATGCTTGGTAAGTTACAGGAACAAGCTGGAAGGGGAGGCCACGATTGATAAAGGAGAACAGCTTTGATGCTTCACTAGGGACTTGAGTATCGACAGCAAAGCCAATCTCCTCTCCAGCCTGGGCTAGGCCAGAGAAACCTGCAAGCGTTTACCAATTAATTGGTGGGCTTTTCTTGCTCTGCTCTCCCCTAACTACTCCTCCTCCTCCTCCTCCTCCACAAACCATCCAGCTAAATGACTGGGACTTTTGGAAACTCACCTAACTTTGTTTTCGATAAATAAGCAAAAGGTGTCAAGAAAGGATGCCATTGTGGCCACCTCTGAAAGACGACCCCATGGTGGTGACACCTGCCCCAGGAGAGAGGCCACGTGGGATACCACTCATTCACCAAGGACTGACGACAGCCCATGAAGACACCAGTGGTCAAGAAGTATCCCACATCACGACCTATACACTGGGCTTCCTTTTAATGCATGCTGGCTGTAACAAGCAGGACCTTTTATAACCTTGCTAAACAAAGTGTGGCTCAGGGACAGATAGCATCGTCCTTCACCAGAAAGCCTGTGTAATGCAGACCTCCGGCCCCACTCCAGATCAGAATCCGCATTTTAACATGATCCCCTGAGGACGGGCCCTAAAGCCTGAGACACTCTCTGCTTTATGACGCCTTCACTAGATGGCCATCTTTTCCAGCCTCCGTGTCTGGATAGCCAGGTAACCGGGGGGAGGGGGGTGGTGGTCAGTCTTGGATTCCCCCAAGGGTCCTGGGGAGGTGTGGGGATGGGTGGATGAAAAGGGGCCCGAGGACAGAGATGAAGCAATCTCTTAAACATTCCTGATCCTTCAGCTCAAGGACCTCAGGATATCCAGAACTCTCCCACCCAGCCGGCTGTCCCTCTCGCTCTGTTTATCAGCCAGTCAATAAGAAAAAGGTAGTTCTTACTTAAGGAGGCAGAAGTCAACTCGGCAGGTCGATCAGCACTCTGTCTGTAAACATGGTTTCCCGTAAAATCAATGATCTTCAGTTACAGAGGGCAGCCTGGGAACCCAGCGGGTCCCCACGCTCTCACATGCGGCCCCACCAGCAGCTCTGTTCAGATCCCACCCCCAGCCCTGGCCCTGCACCTCCTTCCTCATCCTTCACTCACGCCAGGGCCAGCTCTCACATCACAAACCCACAACTCTTTCTGCAGCTTATGACCCCAAATACTCTTATAAACACAGACATATTCTACTTATGACCTCCAGCCCCCCCCCCACAATACTATATTCAACATGGTTTTTGCATTTATGTGTAGGGTTTGAAAATCTCAGTTAAATTCCAGAAGAGTACATCTTTCCAGTAAGACAGTCGAAGGGAAGACACAGGAGGGCCCAGTTCTCTCCCGTTCATGCTTTCTGCTTAGGGTTTAAATCTGTCATTTGAGAAGTCATCTTGTATAGAAAAGTTCCAGCACCTTCATCAGGAGCCCCGACCCATGTTCCTCACAAGTCACAATTCCTTTGCAACCTACCTATAAAACCTCCTGCAACGTGGCTAACAGCAGCACTTATTTTCCATAAACTGTTTAAAATGATAAAACTCTGTATTACTCTGGGCCACTAATGAAGTCATGCATCTCCTCTTTCAACTGAGAAGATGTGAAAGGACAGTTTTGACCCATTCCGTTAAGGAAATGGGACTGGGTGTAATGCAACAGTTACTGGGAGGCTGGGCAGGGGGGGAGGCAGAATTTAGTTATTAGGGAGGGGAGGGGGTTCCTGCTCTTCTCCAGTTCCCAGAGAATTAAACATGAACAGTCACACTGTGTAATTTTAAATTGTTAATTAGCACAGGGTTAATTAGGCGGTCCTTTCACAAGAGGCTGTTTGGCAGAAAACCAAGAAAAGAAACAAAGGGAAAGAAAAGAAAAACAGAGAATCCGGACTGGGAGAAGCCATTGCCTCCGTGAGGAACGCACACGGCATGGCCAGAGAGGAGAGACCCAGCAGGTCTGCCATTCTCCAGAAGCAACCTGCTCCACCGGAGGGCAAGCTGGGGGAGCACCATTTTCCTGAAGGCCATTCAGCAAGAGGTATCAAAAGCCTCAAAAAACGCACATGCCCTTTGACTCAGCAATTCCCTCATTTGAGGAAATCATCCAAGATACGCACAGAGATATGATACTATTCATCACAACATTTTTAACAGGAAAAAAAAAAGATGGAAATAAGCTGGCAGAACAAGGGGGGGTCTCCAAATAAATTATACCACACAGACATTATAAAACATCACTGTTTAAAGAAACAACTTACAGGCATGGGAAAACAATCACACGGGATGCTAAGTAAATGAAGCATATACAGGTCTGCATATGGAAATACATGAGATTTGTATCCGAACTTCTACAATGTAACCACTAGGGGATGAGGTTATGGGACACTTCATTTCCTCCTTTGTGCCTTTCTTCCCCGAAGCTTTTTCAAGTGAGTGCCATCCTGAAGGAAGCCATCCCTTCTTGAATTACGCATCATGTTAAGTCCTGCAGGGATACCACCACCTTCTTGACCACGGTGTGAGATGGGTGCAACTCATATTCCTGTTTTAAAGATGGGAAAACTGAGGTTGTGCGAATTATACAGCCTAAATGCTAAAACCCTAGTCTGACTGTGCAGTCTGTGGTCTGAGCCACCCTGCAACAATTCTTTCTTTCTCTTCCTTCCTTCCTTTTTCTCTTTCTTTCTTTCTTAAAAAAGATTTTATTTATTTATATGACAGAGAGAGATCACAGTAGGCAGAGAGGCAAGCAGAGAGAGAGGAGGAAGCAGGCTCCCAGGTGAGCAGACAGCCTGATGCGAGCCTCGATCCCAGGACCCTGAGATCATGACCTGAGCCGAAGGCAGAGGCTTTAACCCACTGAGCCACCCAGGCACCCGCCTTCTTTTTTTTTTTTTTTTTAAGAGAGAAAGATCACAAGTAGGGAGAGAGGCAGGCAGAGAGAGTGGAGGAAACAGGCTCCCCGCCAAGCAGACAGCCCGATGCGGGCCTCGATCCCAGGACCCTGAGATCATGACCTGAGCTGAAGAAAGAGGCTTTAACCTACTGAGTCACTCAGGTGCCCCAATTCTTTCTTTTTTAAAGATCTTATTTACTTATATGACTCAGAGAGAGAGAGAGAGTAGCACAAGCAGGGGGAATGGCAGGCAAAGGCAAAGGAGGAAGCGGGCTCCCCACTGAGTGGAGAGCCCGATGTGGGACTTAACCCCAGGACCCCAAGATCATGACCTGAGCCACCCAGGCACCTGACATTGTTCGTTAATATCTATTTCTCAAAGAGAACTCCATAATGTCCTCATATCCAACATTCAAATTCAACCTTTATGGACCTGAGGGCTGCTCTAAGATCATGGGAATCCAAGCCTGTTACATAAAAACCACAGGCCCATTCACAAACATGCCCCTTTTTTGGAGTGGTCAGGGGAGAAGAGTTACCTGGAGGTCTTCACACAGGAGAAGGGGTAAGGAGAGTGGCGGGAGTGTTCAGGGAGTTGAATGGCAAGCCTATTATTCTTTTTTTTTTCTTTTAAAGAAAATGAGGCAGATTCCAGAGACCATAAACCAAAAAAAAAAGTATTCATTCACTCATCCATTCCATATTCACTGTGCACCCACTATGTGTCAGACGCTAGGGAATCAATGATAAACAGGTCTCAGTGTATATTCTTGCCAGGGAGAGACCACAAAGAGAATGTTAAGTGATGAAAAGCACTGAGAAATAATATAAAGCAAGAGAAAGAATTATGTGCGTGCACATCCTTTTTGATAAAGCTATGATACTCGATTTAGAAAGATAGGTTGTAGATTATATAGTGCAAGCTCTCCACAGTTTTAGAACAGAGTTGACGGCTGCTGAATAGCATCTATGGGAAAATTTTAAAAAATAAATAAATAAAATTTAAAAAGGAGGTCCTGAGAAATTAGCAATTAGCTGTAGGCTCAGTAAGAACATTCACATAAAATAAACTGAAAAATAGCTTCCCTTAGATTCAATGATCTGAGAAACGCATTAGAGAGGACTTTTCAATTTTAATAAGGTATCCCGAAGTTTATCATCTTTTCGTACCCAGGACAGGAAAATGTCTTTGAGATAATAAAGTTCGGCTGCTTTTATGGCTGGAAGAGGCTATTGCCTCAATTATCCACTCAAATGTCAGTGTGTTTAGTAGCATGCCTCAACCTTCTGCCTCGTCCCGGGTTCCCTTCACTTCCGTCAACAGTTTACGGGATGAGACGAAGTACACACAACAGCATCTCAAGTACATAAAGCTAAGAGGACTGACCAACTCCTGGGCCAGATGGTGACATGGGAGACTCAGAATAAGATCTTAAACTGGTGGGAACAAAAGACCCAAACAAACATGACGACGACGTTCTTAAAGACTGAGCATGAAGCCCTATATTTAAAGCTCAGGCAGTCAGTAAAACCAACAGAGACTAGAAGAAACTTGGATTAACAAGAGTTCTCACAAAGAATCCCTGGGGGTGTTACTTCACTACAAAGCACAATGCTGATGTGGCAGCCAAAGAGAAAAATGGGACCTCTGGTTACGGGGCCACACCACAGCTGTGGAAACTCAGCAGCGTTCACATTCCCATCCTTTTCTCTCTCTGCATGAAGAATATCATGATCCACTCAGGGGAAACCTTTAAGAACACAGTCTTACAGAGCAGAGCATGGCTGAATGGCTGCTCAAGAACAGCTCGGAGAGCAGAAGAGACAACTCCCACTGTAGCGGCAAGACAAGGACCCTCAACCACACACCCCTGCTATGGACATGGAGGGTTAGCTACATGCCTTCTACAGAGCTTCAGGGTTTAACTACGAGTCACGAGGGGAACTGGATGGGAAATTCGAGTTTGCTTTCAGAGAAAAGGAAGTCTTTCTCAAGATTATCAAAGCTCTCAGATGGAATGTGGACTCTTCAAAATACTGCACTCCCTGGTTTCAGGAATGGAGGAGGGGGCTTTGCTGCAGCCAGAAGGTTCCATTAGGCAGCCTCTCAGTCCCGTGAAAGGTGAAGATGCGTGGTAAACAAGTGGGTTCCTTAGTCAACTTTAACCTCCTCTGTACTCCTATAGCAGCACTTGCATACGGAAACATGCAGCAACTGTGGGGTAATCTCGCCCTGCTGTAATTAGCCGCTGGCTCGTCTATCTCTGCCACTAAGCTGTTCTATGTCTCATTCATCTCCCTTTTCTCCATCTGCGAGATGTAGTAAGTGCTTAATAAAACTATAGGGAAAATTAAGGGACTGGGATAAATGACAATATTTGAAGAGGGAGAAAAAAAAAAAAGATGATCCCTGAAGATATTCTGTTTCTTTCTCTCTTAGTTGAAGAGATGTCTTTCTCCACTAAATGGAATTAGGGTTCCTTAAAGAAATGGCCAATTCTTGGGTTAGGGGCAGACAGACTGCAAGAAGAGCCTGAAGCATATCTTTGAGAAAGAACATAACAGAGTGCTCGAGGAATGAAGAGTGCGTGCTAAAAAGGACACGGGAGCCGGCTGCAGGGGCCCCCCACTTGCTCAAAGGGGGACAATGCGAGCAAGAAAATTACATGAGGGTAAAGGTTTACAATCTCATATATAAAATAAGAATCCATAATTGCATACTTTTCAGAAATTTAGAAAAAAAAAAGTGGTATTAGGGAAAGTTCTCCCTTCGAACAGAAATCCACCTAATAAATGCAAAGGGAATTATGGGGTTAGAAAATCACCATTTGGGAACCACTGTAATAACAACCCATTCAGGCAAGAACCAATGGATACTAAAATCGGTGGATGAAAGTTCGAATAGTAACAGGATATTTACACAGTCTCAAAGTATCTCCCCACAAGATACTTATTAATTACAGAGCGAAAAACAGTAAGTTTACAGTGGAGAAACCTGGCAGACGCCACCTTCACCACATGATCAAAGTTAACATCACCAGGAATGAGACAGACATCACATGCTTCCCGAGAGGATACACCGAGAACACAACATCCCTTCCCTGACACTCTTGCCAAAAATGCAAAACCTGAATCTAATCATGAGGGAACCTCAAACAAATCCAAATTGAGGAGAGTCTACAAAATGTCCTCTGGTCTTCAGATATGTGAGAGTCATACAACAGAAAGACTGAAGGATGGTTTCAGATTAAAGGCAATTAAAGGGACATGACAAACGAACGCAACACACATCTGGATTTTTTTTTCCCCCCACCGAGGGCATAATTGGGGCAACTGGCAAAATGTGAGTAAGGTCTGTAGGTCAGATAATTGTCCCAGGTTGACTGTTAATTTTCTAAATTTGGTAACTGTGGTGTGACATGCACAAATGTCTTTTCTCAGGAAAAACACACTGATGTATTTATAGATGATGTTTCCATTTTCAAGTGGCTTAGGAAAAACCAGAGTGTGTGTGCATATAGACACACATATGTACATACAGACAGAATGAGACAATGTTAACATGAGGTCTGCCTGAAGAGTATGTGAGAATCCTTCGTTCTATTATTATAACTCTCCTATACATCCAAAATTATGTCAAAACAAGGAGAAAAAAAGGAATTGTCCAGGGCAAGACTCTCCATATAGAACCACCAAAAAAGTACACGCGAAGAGCCAACCCACCCAGACCCCCATATCGTTGTTTTCCTGTGAAATTACTGTTGGCACAGCTTCAGGAAAGAAACAGGCTGCAACGCTGGACAGAGAGGTGTAGACAGACACAGAAAACTGGGCATCCCTGCCCCTAAGTGAGAGGTTCTAGACAGAGCTCTCTAGCTGGAGAAGACAAATGACTATTCTAACTTGGGGAGAATTTCAAGTAACACGACATCAAAAGATATTTACCGAAGACATCCATGGATCCTGGATCAAGGCAGATTTCCTCTAAGTATAGGACAAGGACAGGAACTGTAAAAAAAAGAACCCCAGCAACCTACAGATGGTGTGCACTGCTCCCTCAAGACTAAAACATGTTACAGAGAAAAATACACGGCAATGAATAAGTTATCCCTATGTCTCCCTACCCTCCAAAGCCCCCAAATGCGATTGAGATACTGAGATAAGTAAGAAACTCCTTCAAGGGGCAAAGAAACTGTCATCCATTTAGCTTAGAATCCACTGAAGAACCATATCAAATCCCATTCTAAGCTTTCTACAAAAACTGTATTTGTATATCGCTACTGCGTTGAAGTCAGTAAGTGTGAAACCATAAAAAGGTGAGATTCCATCAGCTTGGAAGCAATTCCCCAGTAGCCTTAAGAATTATTCTGTAACGATGGCAAGGTCAGAGAACACACACATGCTTGAACAGTCCCTCGTGTTGCAGGGGGCCCACTGCCTGGAAGGCCCAGAGAGTCCAGGCCCTGGGCTTCGTGTCTTGCTAATGAGTGCATCTGTGCTCTTTCCAGCGTGAACATAAATCAGCCTGGAAGTGAAAACTGCTAGCTCAGTCTATTCTACAGGGAATCCACAATCACCGTGATATTCGGGTTACAGTCAAGTCGTGGTGGGGAGGAAGGGGGCGTCGCCAGATCCGGAGCACAGCCCGGCGAGGAACCCAGTCTGTGGGTGTTGGAAAAAAGGAGCTGGTATTTGAGGAACGCAATTTCCTACCAACTAGATGGATACACACACACTTCACTAGAACCAAACCAGGAACACAGTATCAAAAGGCAAAACTGCCCAACTATTACACTTTGGCTTGTTCTGGAGAAGCATCTGGGGCAATTCAACCAGTTCTTCAATTAACTGCATCCCCACTGAGCTACTTATCTAAGTGCCCACCCTGCCTGCAGCTTTCCACCACGTCCTGAAGACAGACGACCTGAAGACAGATCTCTGGCCATCGCAGGCCTGCATGGTTCTCTCCTGACCTAGATTTAAACCACAAAGCACTGAGCCCCCTCCCAGATGTAAAGCAGCACCTCCTTTCATCAAGCACAGCGGCTACCCTACTCCCCTAACCGCATCAGCCAGCCGTCCCTCCTACCTGGCAGGCGCACGGCTTCCCCATCCCCCCCCCCCATCTTCCCAACTAAATGGGATACCTTCCCACAATGACTGTAACCAAGCACCCAAAACTTTCCATCTCCTCCCAATTTCCTCAAAATCCCTCTTAAAAGATCCTATTTCTGATCCCTCCATTCCTGCTGCTGGGCTGCCGAGCAACAACTAGGGGAGGATGTAAAAATGTGCCATCTGGGCCCATTATGCTTTCAATCTGGCATCTCATGATGTTAAATTTATTTTCAATAATTTCTTCTGATTAAAGTAGTATGAGTTCATTATCCAAAAGAAAAAAAAAGGATATATGCAGAAGACTCACTAGCTAAAATAAAAGTCACTTATAATTCCACCAGCCAGAGAGTCACTGATAGGCAAGATGGTTTTTAGGGATTTTTCTTCTCTCTCTCCATGTCTAGAGATGCACATCTTCTTTCCCAACCTCAGATCACACCACTCCTTATGTAAGCCGCCCTTTTAACTTCATCTAGCATGAAAGTTTTCCATGACATTAAATATTCTTCGCAAGTTAGAATTAATGGCTACATAGATAATTGCATCCTTGGGACGTAGCATAATTCCACTCAATCCTATTACTGAACCTTTAGGCAATTCCTAATATTTTGTAGTTAATGCTACAATATACTCTTGTAAATCTTTGTATCTATGTTAACAAAATAACTAATAAGTAACAGCTCCAATGCTACCCACTTAGTAGGGACAGGCATGGTTCTAAGCACATTTTAAAATATGTATTATTTCATTTGATCCTTGCAACAACCCATTTTACAGATGAAAGAGCTGAGGCTTAGGTTAAGTAGCTTATGTAAGCCACATACTAGTTAAGTTGGTCTTTGAAATTAGGTAAGCCTTCCTTCCTGCTGTAAAGCCTAGGCTCTTATCCCAGACCTTACTTCTCTCTTTCCTTCTGACATACTTCTGGAAGTGGAAATGCTGAGCTAAAAGGTAACAACAGGTAAGGCTCTCGGGCATATGCCCATCTAATCTCTAGGAAAGCCCTTCCAACTCATGCTCAATGGCACGTGGGCATCAATTTCCCTGCCCCTTCATCAATAGCAGGTATTATCTTGTTAAAACAAAACAAAACAAAACAAAAAACCGTCAATTTGACAGGCAAGAAACGATATCTCATTTTAACTCAGGTTTGTTTTTTTTTTTTTTTTTGCTAAAAAGACAGGGCCCATCTGTAAATCCTTATTGGCAATTTGTATTTCTTTTGTGAATTGCCTATTAGGTCTACCGCAGGGGTATACTGTCCTTTCCTTGACGATACGTAAGAGGGCTCTGTAGGATTTTACCGGTGGCGTCTCCTGCCCGACCCTCTGACACATTCCACTACCCGTGAGCTCCTGGGTAGTGGACCAGACCCACTTGCACTGCCAGTCCAGACAACACTTTGCCCTTCCTTCCAACAATCTGTCCTCGGCTCCTTCAAAGAATTGGACTCTGCCCCCTGCTTCACCTGCCCCGCACCCATCTTCCCGAGCCGGATGAGTTTCTCCTCATCTGTGAGTTTACAGAGAGCTCGACTGCATTCCAGTTGTGAGGTACAGCGAACGCAACTATGGGCCTTAGTGATGATCCTCCCAGAAGGCAGCATCACAGGCTCCCGGGACATCAGCTGAGGTGGGTTAGAAGGCCCTACGCCTCCTCTCTCCAAGGTCCCAAGTGCCCTCCTCAGAGCAGCCCGTGGCTGCTTCTACTTTCAATGTCTTCAATCTCTCTCACATTCAGAACTGCCAACCACCCCACCTTGAGACCTCCCCTTCATTTCCCTGACAAGCTTCTTTGGCTCTCCTCCTACCTCTCTGATCTCTTTGTTGCCTGCCCCTCTTCCCATTCCTATAGCCCTTCACAGATGCGCTTTCCCACTTATTTGGTAAGACTCCCTAGGACTTTAACCCACAGAAACCTCTCCTCTCTGTTCTCCTCCAGTATTTAACCATCATACTCCCCACCCCCCTGCCTCCCACTCCCGGGCTCTCTGCTCTTATCTCTGTACATGAGCTACCTTAACTACTTCTGTGGTTTCAATTACTGAAATGATGTGTTGACTCCCCAAACAAGAATATCCATTCCTGACTTATCGCTTACGTAGGGGCCTCATAATTCCACCAGACCACAAGATGTCTGCAAGTGGCCAGCCTCCCATTACTCAAGACTCAGCAGGGCTCAACACTGAATAACGGAAATGCCCCTCACCTGACCAGTCTGGTCTCTCCGGATGGAACGCCTGGTGCCATCTTTGATTCCAGAAAACAGAAAGGGAAGGTCATCAGTCTAGCCTTCCCAGTGTCATAGTCATGCGGTACCTTTCCCCTCCAAGAGCCAAATGCCAAAATAATCAAACTTACACTCTCCACACAGGTTTTTAAATAGTCTAGAATCTACCCCTATGTGACTACTCAATCATCTCTCTGGCTTCCCTCCAAAAGAAGGGTCTCTGCCCATCATCTCCACGTTTTTATGCCTTCTTGCCACTGTCCCTACAGCCCCAAGCCCTTTGGAGGTCCTTTTTCTTCCTCAACACTTACCCAAACCTTGGACATCCTTTAAGAAACTCAAGTTGCACTACACAGGCAATAAAATCCCATCCGGTCACTCGAGCTCATGAACACCTGTCTCCTCTCAGGACTACCACTGTAATCACCACCACGCTGCCACTAACTATTGTTCCTTGTGTCACATGGGTTGCTTTTAGCTCTACAACTTGACAAGAAGCTGCTTGAGGGCAAAAATCAGCTTGTATTTCCCTTTATCTCTTAGTGCAATGCTGAGCATGCAACATGGGCAAAAACTTGGTGAGCAGCACAACTTCTCTTTCCAGGAAACACCGTAAGTAACGGTGGGAGTGTGCTGATCTCAATGTTACAGGGAATTAATCACCAAAGAGCCAATCATCCTAATTCCGAGGCTCAGGTATGATACTTGAGCACTTTAGGATTTTGTGGTTTATAGCGTCAACTTCCTTTTCCAAAATTACAAAAGGCCTGAGATCTACAGAGGCAGCCTCATTCTGGCCGCCTTAAATCGTTGGTCAAGAAAACGGAAATCCAGGAAGCCGAAGAAACCCCTAAGTACCATTCTGTTTGGGGCGGGGGGTGGGGTGGGGGAGTCAGGTATGGAGTGCTTACCAGTGACTGCACACGAGGTTTCTGCCTCATGAACACTGTTACCGTTCAACAGGATGAGGATTCTACCAGTGATCTTGAATTCCACTAGGGAGTCCTCCGTACAACATTCAATGTCAATAGCAGGAGTACCTATTGCAGTTCAAGGCTGCACAGACCCGAGAGAACCCAAACTTGGGCAGATTCTGTTTGCACTTGCTGTTTCCGGAAGGAATGCAGGGAGAAGCAGCCGCAGGCCCTGAGCCTCCGTTTCCACAGACCTGATCAACGCAGGAACAGATGAATACCCTATCACAGCTGTGTTTCTCTGGTCTGTGGCAGCCCAGCTGACTTCCCTGGAGAGAGGAAATGCTCGCTCTCCAGTAACTCTGACACCTGGCTACCTGGGATGACCGCGAAGGCCGGGACAGGTGAGGCCGCGACAGCCTTGGGGAAGCAAAGTCTCCCTCAACTGGCATCGCTGAAGAGATTCTCAGAAAGAAGTGTCTCTCCCTCTTAGCAGGAAGAGAGCCACACGTTGGGGTCCCCAGCGGCAGTGCGCTCTGACCCAAGGCTCTGGAACTGGCACCATGACAAAACCAACAAGGCCTGCCCTTCGAAGGCTCATGAATGGGGACACACACACACACACACACACACACACACAGCCTCTCACCAAGCCCCCCCCCTGCCCCCCAGCAAGTTCTTCAGATCTTCCCTGGCTCATTAGCATAAACAGCCTTTTCAGCAGCAGGGAGCAAGACCCACCACTAACTAGAGCGGGGTGGAAGCTGGAAGGCCCCGGGGTCTCCATGCAAAGGCAAGACCACCACAGAGGGTGCCTGGGGGAGGGTGTGTCTTGGCTGCAAGGCCTCCAATTCCCCTCTGGGTTGTGTTTGCACAGCGCTCCCCTAACTTCACATCTGGAAGGCACACGTAGACAGTGATTCTGCCACAAGACTCCCCCTCAAAGGCTTCTTACTCAGCTGAAGATGTG
Organism: Spilogale gracilis; assembly: GCA_004023965.1. Classification (NCBI taxonomy): domain Eukaryota; kingdom Metazoa; phylum Chordata; class Mammalia; order Carnivora; family Mephitidae; genus Spilogale; species Spilogale gracilis. Next base: position 41,014 of record PITA01005969.1, read on the forward strand.
AGAAGTGCACATTTCCTGCTGGGTAGTCCTTTAATCCTAGTGGCCTCAGGAGTGATTTCAAATTTCAATTCCCTTCCTTATGGCCAAGTGGAAGAGCGGTAGGATCGGTCATTGGGACCTTGGAGGGCTTCAAGATAGACTGAAGAGGGGCACAGTCTGTTTGCCCACTGAGTGTGCTCGAAGCACTTCCAAATTACAAAGCTTAAAATACAATTGGGTGGGTATGAAACCGAATGACATGTCCTAGTCTCCACAGCCTCTTCTCCATCCCACGTGGTATTTAGGGAATCCATTATGTGCACTGTTACTTTTAACCAAGAAAAACAGATTGAGACACATTTACCAGTGGCCACTTCAAAGAGTGGCCCTGGGAATTCGGCAAAACAACAAAGGAGAATTTCTTCTTCAAGTGCAAGGATCCAGGAGTTTGCACTTCCTTAACCCTCTGGAAACCACCCCAAGAACTAAGTGACTGTGGGTAATAATTACACCCTCTCAAACTCAGCAAAAAAAAAAGAGGAAAAAAAAGGTCCAGATGGTCTCTCTCCTGTTGCTGTTCCAAATGCAAATGCTGCTTCTGGGTCAGCAGCTGCTGCAAAGCCTCACCAAGGTCCACGTTAAATAGGCCTTGGATTAATTATGCTTGAAAGTCTCTTATCCAAGCACTGCTAAGACCGAACAATTGAGTTTGGGAACGAGTGTGGTTACATATTTTTCCTTAATGGCTTCCTGAACACCCTGGTTAGGTCTGATCCCTGGGGGCGAATTGCCAGTTCAAGTCATAAAATGTGATCAATGTACATCAAGACCCTGTGCTAAGTGTCTGGGATGAGAGAGGAGAAACGTATTTGTACAAACACACAAACATATGAAAAATGCATGGTAGCATAAAGAACTTCAGCTTCCATTCTGACCAGGCATCACCTCTCCTTTCGTCCCCAGAGCTCTGCTCATCCCATCATAACTTTCAGATGGCAGTCCTAATCTTGCATAGCTCCAGGACAAGAGAAAGTTGTAGAAACTGTTCTTGCCCCATATGAAGCCAGGCTGAGATCAAGGAAATCCAACCTGGCTAGTCCATGGACCTGAGCAATATGGAGGCTGCTGGGGTTCTGGCCCTAGCAGCTTCGTTTCAAGCTCCTGTGCTGACTGCGTAGCCCCAAACTCACTAACTGCTCCAATGACTTTTATTCATTCACGCAACAAATACTTACAGAGCGACTACAATATACACGGCATCCTTCCTACCAATACAGAGTCCTACCAGCTTGCTCTCAGTAGGGTCCAGAGGTGTGAAATAAGAACCTGGACGGTGACAGGATGCTGGTAGGGACAGAGTCAGCACTTCCCAGGGTCACTGCATTCACTGTATCAACACAATTATCTAGGTTATTGCTCTCTGCCATTCCAGAGCCTTCCTGCTCTACTGCCAGAAACTGTCCTACTAACCTCATGTGCTCAGTGATGACTTCTGATGTCCACTCACTGAAAACCATGGTTTCACTCACTGAAAACCACGGTTTCACTCTTGCAGCACATGGTTTGGCAAGCTGTGCAACCGTCCTGAGACCCTACGGTGCTGGGGACATTGCCGTCCCTACACTCTAATGTATCCCTACTATGCCTCCTAGTACTAATCCCTCTCCTGGGGTCTCGCCCTTGACCCACATGGAGGTCAGCAATCAAAGGAACAGTACAGATGTCTGAGATCAGCCATCTCCCAAAGGCCCAGAATTGTCCCCACCCTAGGCTGAAGGGTGTGCGAAACTGCTGGCACCAATGAAATGGCCTTCCGACAACTGTTTACTTTCCTTTGAGGCTGTCAGGTTGACAGCAGATGAGATGACCCCATCTCTACTGGCTCCTCTCAGGGAGCCAACAGTTCCCCACACCCTTGCTTGCCTTTTACATTCCCCATCCTGGTTCCTTTGGCCCCGGTTCCTTCTTAGGGTGGACTTGGTGATTTTCAAGGTTCCACACGCTGAAGTGGCAGAATATTCTGGAGGTGGTGTTCAGTCTCCTCCACTGTTACCAAGAGGTGCTGGGGTTGGCGTGTGCGCGTGTTCACTGCAACCCACAGGGAGGTGGCCCAGTCCAGCTTCCATGTGACCCAACAATGCCCTTTCACGGAGCCTCGTGTTCTTGACACAGTACTGGGCATTTCAGAGACTAATGTGAGGCAGGTTGGCTGGGGGGTCGGGGGGCAGGAGTCGGGGAGGGAGCGCACGTCAAGTCTCTTTCTCAATGAACCAATAAACTGAAGCATCGAGTCTATGAATTCAAATGACCCCACTCCGTAAAGCCTAGTCACCAACTCTACCTTGGCTTTAGGCTATCCACCCACCCCCGACCATCTGGGTCCTTGTCGCAGGCCAGTGGGAGAAGCTACAGAGTCTAGAATTCCTCTGGTGTCTAGCTGCAGGCGACTGGGGAGAGAGAAAAGCAAGTGCTACCCCAGAATATGCCCAGCACACAGAAATTCCACTGGCCTCAGAAATAGGGCAGGAAAAATCCTTGCTTAGTTTTAAATCACCCACGTGTAAGGGGTGGAAAGGCTATTCAGGGGAGATGAGGAGGAAAAAAGAAGGATGAAGAAAAAGGACCAGGGGATTTTTTCTTTTTCCTTTTTTTTCTTCTTTTTCTTTTCTTTTCTTTTTTTTTTTTTAAGGGAATATTTCCTAAGATTTCACTACCCACCCCTTTCTGCCTCCGGGATGGAAAGTGTTACTCAGCTGCAAGGCCTCTTGCTAATTGTGGGTTTTTATTTTTATTTCCTATTACCCTCTCGCACGCCTGATGAGATTATTTTACCGGAACTGACACAGCTGGAAGCAGCAGGCATACGTGGGGCCTCTAAGGAGGTGATGCAATTTCATTTTCATTGATCAGAAATCAGCAGGGCAGTAAGTGATGGGAAATTCCATTAGAAGAAAACTTGCAAGCCATGAGCCTCAACTTCCTTGCCACACCCAGGACCCCCACCCCCACCCCAGGGGTCTCACCTTCCACTGGACTAAGTCTGCACAGAGCAGAGGATCGGAAGTGCTCTCTCCAACATGGCAACGAGAGGATTCAGGCCACGTGGCTGGCTTGGGGGAGAGCAACAGAACTCCTTCACCCAAAGCAGGCATCTCAGTTCTTCTCTGTCTGATACAGTTTTCCAGGGATCCAGAAGAGGAGCACTCACAATCAAGCCCTGGGCCCCTCAAAACCAATGCTTAAAGGATCCCTTTCCAAACATCAACCAGTAAGAAAAGAGAAGGCCAAGAGTTAAACATGTCCCCCAACCACTCACAGACATTTTCTGGGAGGCATCTGCCATTTCTGAGCGCCTACTATGGGCCAGGCACTAGGCTCAGTGCCCAGCAAGCACAAACTCTGATCCTCCCCTAACAGTCCAGGACCAACACCCATCCCTCTTCTCTCCTGGACAGTCGAAGAGGCAGAGGTCGAGGGAGGTGAAGGAGAGGGAGTTCACAAGGCTCTTGGTCGCCAAGGAAGGCTGAGTGAGTCAATGAGAAAACGTGCTCCCTTACACTTGAGTCTTAAGATACAGCACATCTGATGGGCTAGTCTACTTTACTGCAGACAAGGCAGTGGACAAATTCTGATTCATCTATCTCCGTCATCCTAGGCTTCCCCACATTAGCCCTGTGTCCATGGCTAAGACCAGAAGCAAATTTCCGAATGTACAGAATGGCCACTGTTTTAACAGCTAAGATCCCCCGACCCCCAACTGTTAGCCCAGCAGAGATTGCTTCACTCACCAAAGATCTATGGAGAAAAAAACAAAATCAAACAAACAAACAAAACTAAAAAAAACTAAGAAAAAAAAACAAAAAAAAACCATTGAGGAGCTACTCAGGAAGACAAGCTCTACAAGGAACAGAAACAACAAACAACAAACAAAAAACCATCTGCCGGCTGAGTGGCTTCCCAGAGTTCCTCCGGCTGTTAGGCCACATGAAACATAAATCAGAGCAGAAACAGGCCACCATCAACAAAATTAACACTGCTCCAAACAAGTGTTCCCACTAAGTTAGGACACTTTTATTTTTTTTTTTTTTAAGATTTTATTTATTTGACAGAGAGAAACACAGCGAGAGAGGGAACACAAGCAGGGGGAGTGAGAGAGGGAGAAGCAGGCTTCCTGCTGAGCAGGGAGCCCGATGTGGGACTCGATCTGGGTCTCCGGGATCATGACCTAAGCCGAAGGCAGTCGCTTAACTAACTGAGCCACCCAGGTGCCCCAAATAGGACACTTTTAAATGCAAAACAAACAAACAAACAAACAACAACAACAACAAAACGATGACAATTGGTCAAACCAAAATCTTCGGTAAAGCTTTTTCTGAGCATCTAACCTGTGGCTCAAGAGAACAAATAATATGTAAGGAAGGGGTCCCTGGCCTCCATGAGCTCACAACTAAGTCAGAGTCATGTAAGACCACCCTGCACGCAGTCCTTTATTTATACTGCTTACAAGAATGTACAATACAACATCACAGCCTAAACTGAGGCCAGGGGAAAAGAGGAAAGGGAAAAAAAAAAAAAAGAGGGGAGGAAAATTTGAGCCAAAAATGAAGCTTGAATGTATGTATATAGTAATAACCAACACACTAAGCCATAAATTTGACTCCAAACTTTCTAAGTCCAGAAAGGGTAGGATATATAAAAAACACACACACAAAAACAAAAACAACCCCCATAATAGCACCTGTTTTAGGTATAGCACTCACGGTGGCCAAGAGGAAATGAACAAGCTCAGTATTTGGTACTAAAAAATTCTCAATTACAGAAACTGGGATAAGGGCTGGTAGCAAGAGGTTCCTCCAGCCTGTGTCTCTCTGTGGCGGTCAGAATGAGAATGCTGGAGCTGCAGCCCATTCAGGCTTACGGCCTCCTCTGATGGACAAGAATAATGACCCCAGAGGGTGTTGGTGGTTTGCCCAAGGTCAGAGAGGTTGTCAGTGGCAGAGCTAGGAAGAGGGCCTGGTGATATCTTCACACCATATAAAAACTGCTCTAACACACACAACTATTCCCCCATTATTCCGAAAAATCCATGGGCTGGAGCAGGGGGAGAAGAGGGGACACATATGGAGGCTGGAGTTGCAGGGCTGGGGGGAGGGGATTTTGCGGTCCCAGGTAAAGAGACCTAAGGAAAAAAACAAGACGCTATACAGGCCTCCTATGGAGACCAAGGTTAACAAACCAACTGTAAAAAGCCATTCTGGGGATGGTCATTTTGAAAAGTGATTCAGGATTGCATGATATTAATTAAGAATTTGTTAACTTTGTTATGTAAACACAGTATTATCACCTAACAAAATGATAAAGTCTCATGGTATCTTTTATTGATTAAAATCAAAGCCAATGAACAAAATGATTAAACAAATCTAACAAAAAGTGAACTGTTGGGGCACCTGGGTGGCTCAGCCGGTTAGGTGCCTGCCTTTGGCTCAGGTCATGATCCTGGAGTCCCAAGATCCAGCCCCGCATCGGGCTCCCTGTTCAGCAGGGAGTCTGCTTCTCCCCCTACCTCTCACCCTGCTCATGTTCTCTCTCTCTCTCTAATAAATAAAAATCTTTTAAAAATGTTTTTTAAAAAGTGAACTGTTAAGTCCAGATGATGAGTTCATCCTATCATTCCATTTTTATACAATGAATTTTTTTCTTTCAAAAAAGCTTGGTCTTTACCCAGTTCAGGAGCATCTTCTGAAAAGAGCACAGCACTGGTCAGAACCAAGCTACTCAGTCTTGAGTTGACAAGCTCATGGCCAGCTAAGCCTTTTCCAAAGAACTATGGGTTCTCCTTTCTTTAGAAGAGCTGACCTCTGTATCTTGCTTTCAAAACTCACCATTGCTGACCCCACCCACTTAACCCTTAGATGGTATCAAGCACTCACTAGAAGCCGCTAAGGGAAAAGACAGCTTGTATCTCACTCTGGGCTCGGTCCCTGACGCATTTAGATGTGGTAACTACCACTATCATCACTGGGCAAAATGGGCCCCATTTCACAGTCTCAGATGACCTAAGAGCTCAGAGTCAAACTCTGGTTAAGAAAACCACATTCACTGATAGTTAAAAGCCTCCACTTACTGACTTAATGGGTTAAAAATAATTTTAAACACTTTCAGTGAGTTTACAAAATAAGGCAATATTTGCCAACCACTGTTTTTGAGTTCGTTTTTCATCTCGGTATGAATGTTTTATAAGTCACCTTAATTGCTTTGTAAAGTCTGAACTGAGTTGCTTCCCGCTGGGCTGGCTCTCTTGGGCTCCGCTGCAAGTAAGATGGCCCTATGACAAGTGGGCGTCTTGCCACATGTGGGCCCATACACACCCATCACCATGCTGTGGCTTCTGGGAAATACTCTTCGCAGTGGACTTTTCCACAGTAGCATCAGTATTTGACCAAGAAAACAATCACACCCAGCACCAACCTTCCTGGGAACAAGTAACAATGCTCCATCAATTTACATGGTCTTTTATACGTTTCCAAACACGCAAATTCATTTTCATTTGACCTCCGGCAATCTTGTCAAGTAGACAGAACGGGAATCACAATTCAGATCTTAGGGGTTTAAAGAGATTCATCAGATGTTTAGAGTAACAACTGTTAAGTCATTTTTACCCCAGGTCACCGCTGGTTAGTAACAGATCAGGGACCAGGATCCAGTCTCCAGTTTCTACCCCAGTGTTTTTTCTCTGAGAAGATATCACTTCCTGAAAGAGAATGATCTTTCCAAACCCTTCAAAAATCACATTTCCTCTTCTAAATAAGAAAAAAAAAATCCGAGTACACCAAAAATCCCTCCAAAAAATATAGTTCACTGCTCACACCTACAAAGCAGAGTTATAAATAATACTGGGCTGTGCTGTACAGTCAAGATCCTTGATGAAAGACATAAAGTCTCAACATTTTACATAGATCAGAGTGTTACAGGGCTTGGAAAAGCACCTAGTAAAGTACCAAATGCTGAAGCAAGGCTCTCTGGCCATAAGAAAATGTAAGACATCAGCAGGCAGAGTGCAACTCCCTCTAAAATGCTCCTGACCACACCGACCATATTCCTGCCTGAGACGGTCTGACCACTCAGCTCAAAAAGCTATTTGTGAAAAGAAGAAAGTAAAATGTTGTCGATGTCTAGGAGATCCTCACGGATGAGGTCAGATTTAGAAGAGCTAGTACCAAAACAGAGTTCAAGTTAAGACGCGGGGGTGGGGGGGTGGGAAGGGTAAGGTAAAGAGTGAGGCTGGCCACAGTATTACTTCTTCGTGACCCATCTTCCTGACTTACAAGTGCCCAAACCTACATGGAACCAAAAGCTGGGGAACTGGCCTCATTCCCATTACAAACGTTGCCTATTACATGGTTGGGAGTGGTCTAGTCCACCCTCTGCCGTCATGCTGGAGCCCTCCGAGCTACAGTCCCTGCCATAAGGGAACGCCAGCAGAACTTTGGTCAGCTTAGTAACTACCACCCACCCTCTGAGCCCACCTGATCTGAGGGATATTTTTATGAAGGTCATTAGGCTTCGGATAAAACTTTTCAATTTGTGGAACCAATGTCGTTTGGGCAGGAGAATAAAGACAGAAGTGGGTGGGTCCAGAATACAAGACAGTGGAGACATGGACCCCCGGATGTCCTAGTCACAGGGAGGGTGACCCTAACGTTAAGGTAAGATCAGAAGGAAAGGCTGAAGCCATGACCCTGTGCAGATTCTCCAACTGTACGTGGAGAACCACTCTCATCAGCTTCCTCTCTGGACAGAAAAGCCCCACCATTACTCCTTGGGACCCTTCCCTCACCTGCACAGGTCTAACTCTTCATGCCATCTACGAGCTCAGCCCTGCCCACCTGGCCTGTGGCTTGATGCTGAGGTCAAGTCTTGTGATTACCACCCTGAGCCTCACCAGGTAGATCCTCTGTCACCTTACATTCTTGCTGCCCAGACTCTGTGGCCTGGCTTCCTGACACTTTCTTATAGGGACTTTTAACCCTTGGCTAGGAATTCCATACACCTCTTACCCCCTTGCTTGCACCTCCCTAAACTTCCTCGAGCTCTGCCCACAACCCCCACCCCCTTCATCACATACCTACAGGCCTCGTCTCCATCTGATGAATTTCTACCCCTGGCTTTTCCTGGGCACCCACAAAGGACAAGGAAGCCATAGGCTGAAGCCTGGCGTAAGAAGGGCAAGAAGGTGGCAGCTACTGACACAATTCTCTCTCCTTCAAATCCAAGTATCGTCACACCTGCTTTTTCCTCCTCCTCCTCCACTCCCCAGTGATACCATGAAACTCAGTGACATTACAAACTGACTCTCAGATGTGGGAGCTGGTTTCTCCTGAGAGGTCACTGTCACCCAGGTTCAAGAGCACCTGTGCATTGCATATGGGATGCTGGAGACCCCCAGGGTAGTCTTTACTAACATTAGGACAAAGGGGCTGAGCGACTGGATATGGCGTGCAAGCTCACCCCAAGCTTCACACTTGCTCATATATATATATATATATATATATATATACTCACTTGCTCATATATATATATATATATGCGTAGGCACACACATATATACATGTTTGAAACAAACAGAGAAGTTAAAAGAAAAAAAACAAACAAACATGGAAAGTCAACACAAACACCACTGCCCCTACTGCTTGCAATACCTTGTCCTCCAAGTTCCAGGATGACTATCACTTGGTAATTATCTGGTCCCTAACCACCGGCTTGACTCCGGGGAGTCGATGCCAGGTGCTTCATAGGGTAACGGGTCCCTGTTGCCTTTGTTTCATCAGGAGCAAAGGGGGGCATCGACACTAACACTAACCAGACCAGACACAGGGGACAGCCAGCGAGAGGGCTATAATCTCCAGTGGCACCAAAATCTATCTCCAGCACTCTGTCATCTTTGGGCTGGCCAATGCACCTTAGCTACTCAAGGGACTCCTACAATGAGATGTCCCCAGAGAGGTGTTTTTCTCTCTAAGAGTAAAACGTGGATCACAAAACAAATGCTCAGAGTCCCAGGAATGCCTGTTCCATGAGGACGTAAGCAGTGCAGCTCGGGAGAGTGGAGGAGGAGCTGAGGGGAGCAGCAGACAGAGCAGAGGCAGCGAAGAACCAGAATGGTCACTCTTAACACTCAGAGGCCCAAGTCACAGTTGAAAACCCACTACTGTTAACTGTTTTACGTACCACCTCCAAAAAATAAAAGTAAAGGGAAGAAAGAAAGAAAGATGCCTTTAAAAAGTTGCACGAGCCTCAGGAGTCCCTGGTTAAAACACTTCCTTCTGTTGGGTGACTTGAGAGAAAAAGCTTTATCTGACTCTCTGGCCAGCTGTCAAATTCCAGCGCTTGCCTGGGCTGGGACCAGAGCCGTCTCCCCCTCCAAGCATGGAAGGCACGGGCCCTGCCGGCAGAGCAAGGGTTAATGGAAGCTGACCGCAGCACAGTTGTTAAGGTAATCAATAGCACTGAGATACTAAAGCAGCATAAGCCACAATATTGATTGCCAAGCAGATGATAAAACTGTTTATTATGATAATTGCAGGGTCCCTGCAAGATGCTCCCAGCGCTTCCTCAAGCTGTTTACAAAACTAATAAAGATCTGCCATTTCAAGGTCCTCCATTTTAACCACCTCCCTCCCCCAAACACCTAGTCCGGCCCCCCACCAAAGCAGCAGACCTCACCCCCCGGGTTTTAACACGTTCCACCCTGGGACAGCGCCCGAGCCTGTCCTGGCTGTGTCATCACTCTCTGGGAGCCTCTGAGAAGAGGCCTCCCCTTCAGCACCCTCGCCCCGCCCCCAAACTCAGGAAGGGGAGGCCGGAAGCACAGCCGCCTAGACACTCCGGGCCACTCCGGGCGTTGAGATTTCCTCCTCTGAGCCCGCCGTGTGATGATTACGGGGTTTTATTGATGGAGGGGGCTGCTCAGGGCTACTTGGACTAACATCCATTTGTTACAACACATTTAAGAAACCACATCACCTTGGTTTGTAATTAAAACTTCTCTGGAGAACTTGGTGGCCACGGAACTCACTGAACACGGTCAAAGGCCGAGTTCGGAAGGCGCATCCACGGACACAACCCGATGGTGACTTGGGCTGCTTCCCTGGTTTGCGTCTCAAGTTCCGTCAGGCCCGATACTACAGCTTAGTTTTATTAACAGTGGGAATTAACACCTTCTTGGTCACAAACACAGGATCTACTTTGAGACCCAAGGTTTTCGATAAAAAACACTGCTCATGATGATTATGAGACTACTTTCTGGTGAACCAGATGAAGGTGGCGATTTTTACTCAGTAGAAGTAAGCATCTCCCAGGTGGCACGTTCTTCAATGCGCTCAAGGGAAAACCCATTCCCATCTCGAGAATAAGTGAGATAGCAAAGCTGGCAAATGTACTGGAAGTGTGCTTTCAGAGTACACAAGAGGGGAAAAAGGAACCCAAGTTTAGAGAAGAACCCAGTAGCCATTCCGTTAGCAAGTGGAAGGCAAAACCCCCATCCCTCACATTCAACCTTCGATAACAGCTCTGGCTCGGTCCACAGCAGCCCATAGGATTTTAATAGAATCCAACTGGACATGACCTTCAAAGCCACAGTTGCAACTTAGGGGACTCTTAAGAGTTCATGGGCCAAAGATGATCTGAAGGAACTTGTTCTCCCTCCCCAGTCAAATCATGGAGAAAACTTTAACCATCGCTGCTGCCTTGTTCCACCATCTCAGCTTAGGGAGTGACACCCCAGCCTCCGGATTCTCTCCCCTTTCAGCTGTACCTCAGAGCCCTGGGAGATCAGTGCCCACAGAGCCTGCCTATGCATACAGATGTGTGGTTTAATTCTGAGGGCCAGCAGAGACTTGCACCTCCTCTGTAGACACCTGTCTGCTCCGCCTACTCCCAATCACACAGAAATCAGGAGACCGGAGCCAGTTTTGTGCAGAGTAAAATCCTCTTGCCAAAGACCTTGCCATGAACTTACAGATACCACAGCGCAGCTGGAAGGGATGCACCAAGATTAATTTAACCCAGTTACCTGCTCTTACAAGAGCCAACTTGGCAACCAGGAACAGTCGAAGAAAATCTGAGGCTTCCCTATCACTGCATTTCGTGAATAATATACTCCCAGGCAAAGTGGCAGAGAAGAATCACCAGTGACTGAGCTCCCACTGGACGCCATGCTCGCTCACCAGCAGCCCACACCGCCCAGGTGAACAAACACATTCCTGAGTTTGATACCAAGAGAAAGCTGAATATTAAGTGTGACTAATTCTGCCATTCCCTTTTAACGCCGCTTACACATAGAAGCTGTACTCGCAACAATAACTTGAACAAAAAACATACCCTCAGAATGAGATGGTCCACACTTGGAAACCCGCCCGAAATGGCCAGCCAAGCCTGCCTAAGTGCTAAGAACCATTTAGGAGCACTGTAAACCATTAGGGCCATTAGCTCTAATTTGACCTCAACAAAATAAATCAACCCACTAGGATCAAATTTAGAAGCTTTCCAAAGTCAAGTTCTCAAGCCTTGAAGACCCATGAGCACAGTCAGTCCATCAAAGCGAACAAATGAGCAACCTCTGAGCTACTCTCCTGGCCCCTATAGCCGACAGATGAGAGCATGCTCAGGTGGGACCAGGACACGAGCTCCTCCTCAACCCACTGGATCCAGAAGCAGCGACCCGGGAAAGGGGAGAGCCAGCCTGTCCTGCAAGTCCGAACCCACTTAGCATTGTGGTTTAAGGGATTCACTCTTTCCTCTGAGTTTACATCACAGACAACTCTCCACCCGCGCTGCTCTAAATGTCCTCTTTCAAAGCATGGGGACATTCAGATTTATTTTCACAATTTCCTCATGGTCTTTCAACTATGCTGATTCTCACCCTCCAGGTAAGAGCTCCCCTGGTCTTTATATCTTTAAATGGGCAGGCATCACATATATTAAAAACCACAATCCCCCCACATTAATACATGTGTCAACACAATAAATAATCTCACCAACAAAACTTATAATCATCAGCATATACTCAACTTTAAATTGCAAAACCCTCCTAATTTTTCATCTTTATTCTTCCCTGTTAATTACTTACTACATTTTTTAATACTGATAGTGCTGCCGTGACGAAGCAGCAGCGAGTGAAATAAACTAGAGCACCATCAAATTCTCCCAGCCAGTGAGAGAAGAGAGCTGAGGACGCACATGCTGGAGAAGCAGGCAGCCCACGGGGAGCAGTCAACAGCTCTTCAGTTGTTTAAATGCAAAACCAAACCGTATTGTCAGTTCACTCATCTGCATAGGACAAAAGAAGAAACAAGTAGGAAGGGTACTGCTGGCAAAACACGTTAGCAGTAATAGGAGAACTGGGACACAGCACACAGAGTTCTAGAACCCAAGAGTCTAAATTGCTTAAAGCTGAGTAATCCTTTCCAGCTCCACCCAGCATGAATTTCTAGGTATCAAATTATATGTTAATTACAAGAACTGAAGTTATATGGGGGGAGGCGGTGTTCCTCAGCACCCGGGGCGGGGGTGGGGGGTGGGGAGCGGGGAGGAGTTCAGTAAAATAGTTTTGTAAAGCATCTTTCATGCATAGGCCTGGGGCTCTTTGGCCCAAGAAAAGAAGAGGAGCCAGAGGCCCAGGTTCTGGCCTGAAACATTCCCCTGACAACTTCCTGTGGCGCATTCGCTAGACCCCTCCAGCCAAAACTTCCTAACTTATAAAGTAACACAAGGTCCTGTTTCTTTCTGAACATTTATTACACCGATCAAAAAGGGTTAGGTTTGGGGCCATCCATTTCAGACTCTGTCCAAAAAGCGGTGCACGCCCCTAACGACAGCGGCGTGGGAAACAGCACTAAACCTCCTGGTGCTGCCCCTCAGCCATTTTGGAGGGTCAGGAAGGCACAGCGTCCTCCTGGGTCCCAGCAGCGCCAGAACCTCGGGCTGGGGAGATGTGCCATACCTGTGACAAGACTGAACAAGGAGTTCCCAAACGGCTCTGAAGCGGTGTCTCGGGCTGCGAGAACTTTATCAACGTAACACATTGTCACCCTGCCTCCGAGGCCCCCACCGCATACTGATCTCGCCCTGATGAGAAGGGCAAGCACTCCCGGGAAGTCCAGGCCTGTCCCAACCAGGGCCACGCCAGACAGACAACTGGAACTGAGCCCTCGGGGATGGTGCCACAGCTGCTTACAGAGTTTAGAGGTCCACCCGTGAGAAGTGAGCCTTTTTTCCTTTCCAGTCTGCCACTGCAGTCCACTTTTTCTAACACTGTGCCCAACAGGAAGATACTGGACAGATCCACTTTGAGATGGGTAATTTAAAAAAAGACATAACAGATCACAAAACAGGCCACAGCCATATGCATTTAGCTGACATCCTAGCGCAGAGGCTATTTAAAAGCTGTATGTTCTTGGGGCGCCTGGGTGGCTCAGTTATTAAGCGTCTGCCTTCGGCTCAGGTCTGGTCCTGGAGTCCTAGGGTCGAGCCCCGCACTGGGCTCCCTGTTTGGCGGGAAGCCTGCTTCTCCCTCTCTCACTCCCCCTGCTTGTGTTCCCTCTCTAGCTGTGTTTCCCTCTGTAAAAAAAACAAAAACAAAAACAAAAAAAAACTTAAAAATAAATAAATACATACATACATACATAGATAAATAAATAAATAAAAGCAAGCTGTACGTTCTTAACCTACTTTGGGTCCCTCAGACATGTAACAGGTGTAGGGATCTTATCTGTCCCACGTGGTTGTAAGGGTTACTAAGACAGTAAAGCACGTGGCACAGGAGATGCTGGGTTAGCCTCACTGTCCGGGCTCAGAGCAACAGGGAGGGTCACCCACGGCCCCACAGGTCACGAGAAAGCAACGCAGGGCTTGAGAACAAGCACTCAATTCCAGGCTAGGGTCTTTCCCACCACTGTTTTCCACTAGCAAGAGGCCGGGTGATGGCAGGCAGTGTGCAGATGAACAGTTTAAATTTGAATCATTATGTGTGTAATACAGAAACCAATACAACGAGCCCAAAGCTGTGATTTTTGTTGGGGATCACTGCTTGGGATGATGCTAGAGCAGGTATTCAGGGTTTTAACAGGAGAGCAGATGGAAAGGAAAAATAAGCCAAGAACATAGTACAGGTAGTAAGAAGACAAAACAGGTTGGGGAGCTCTCTCATAGGCCTTGCTGTCGTCCCCCCCCCACCCCGAGGGGTTGAACTGCCCCTTCTAACAGAATCAACCAGGAAAAGTCACCAGCTGGCACCCCCTGGCTTCCTCCATGTATCCATCTATGAAAAGAAGGGCTTCAGCCCCCTTCAGGCTTTCTGAGAAAGGTTGTGAGAAGGGTTACCAGCCTCCGTGACCCCTTTATAGTCATCAGCGTGGCTCACTTCTCCCTCTCCCATCCCCCCAGCAAGGACCTAGCAGCCTGGAGCCAGGCCCACAGCCTCCCCTGCTAATGCCTTCTTCCTTGTACAGCGATCACAAGAGGGCTGGTTAGTGGGAGGACCTCAGGCTGACCTTTGCTGACAGGCTCCCAGCTCCCTCTGTAAACCGATCTAACGTTAGGCTGGGTAATTAGCAACCAAGTAGTAATTGCAGCTTCTAACTATGTGGGACCAAGATTTCAAAAATTCCCTGCGGGGGTTGGGGGGGCGCAGTGGCCCTGCTGGGGACCCCAACCCACACAGAGGCATCTGAGAAAAGCCAAAAAGAAGGACTCGGCACCATTTCTGAGGGAGGCCAGCATTTTCCTAGTTTTAATTAAAGTGGAATCTGAATAAGGAGACAGCTACAAAAGGAAATTAGTAAATAGAGAAGGGTAACTAAAAAGGAAACCCATGGCTTGCCTGGAAGAGCCCATGTGGGAAAGTACACGCTCTGGAAGCAGAGAATCATGCCCAAGGAACTTCTACTGAGGACACAGAAGGAATATGGCAAGTGGCCTTAAAGAGACAGTGAACGAGAAATGCAAAGAGGCAGGACAAGCAACGGACAACAGCTCCACAGCTGCCCGGCCTGCACTCTCCTCCCTGCGAGGCCACCCCCCTCACCCTCTCAACTCACCTGTCTCCCCACCCCCCAACAGTGTGGCGGCCCCACCTCATACTGAGAAGATCCAAGATACGGGGCTGTGTGGTCCACCCTGAGGGATCCGCAGGATCACCTGCTGGGAACACACAGGTCACGTGTTTCAGAGAGGCATGCTCAGTCCCTGCAGAGAAATAAAGAGGCACGCATTTCCAGGTACAGCGGGCTGCCCTCATTGTGACTTTTGAAAAGAAATATGACTGCACAAAGGAGAGCATGGCCAGAAAGACTGGAGAACCGCCCGCCCTTCCTATACAGCAGGGCTGTAAGAATCCAAGGGCGCAAGAGCACGTTCCCTTCTCCCTAAGAAACCCCTAGGTTTAGGATCATACCCCATCCCGAACAGCTCTGTCCTACAAAAGCCACTTCACGGAACTGCCGTTGCCCATGACGACTGCTGAGCCTCTTTCCTCAGAGGACGAGGTAGGTTTTCCACATGGACTAGATTCTCTGCCCATCCGGAGACTCCCTCCAACTTTTCCTCCTCGGCCCCTGTACCGCCTGAGCCTCCAGTGCCTTCAAGGCACTGAATCCAGTGACAAAAACCAGGATAAGAGCGGCCCACAGCACTGACAGACCCTCCATTTCCTTCTCCAAACAATTAATACTTATCACTACAGCCCCCATGACAGACTCCTCAGACACCCCTCTATTAACCCAGCCCCACCATGAGCAGCAGCTCTCCACCAGGACCCTTCTGTTCCCCGTCACTTTCTCATTTTTTAATCCACAACAAGGACTTTACACCACACTGGGGTTTTGTTCTCTCTTAATCTTTTATGAGGAACCTTATCAAAAGCTTTTAGAAAATACAAGTGAATTGATGCCTACCAGGTCATCTTTATCATTTGAGAATTCTTTATGAAGAAATTACAGACTTGAACGTTGGAAATGAATATGTAAGACTCGACATTCACTTGGACATGCAGGTCTGACTCTTTCACGTTTAAGTCGCCGTGTTAGCTCCGTCTTTGGAAAGATTCTTGTCTGCTGTTAGGAAGGAATGAGGCTCTTCCCAGCTTCCTGGTATGGGATCCCCACGAGACCTTCCGGACCTACTGAGTACCAAAGGGACGTACGGCATGTCAAAGAACCTCAAGCCAAGGAATGAAAGTCACAGAGGCGAGGTGGCAGCCCATCCAATTTCCACCTTTCCCCAGGTGGATGGCAGGTAAGAAGCATGGCTTTCCTGCACCACAGCGAGCCCACACACCCACAGGGAGCTGGCGACAGCTTCTCCATGTTGACACCACTTAATGCTCGCTCCCTCGTAACACCTGCTTTGTTGTTGCTACTATTTCTAATTAGCACTCCGAAACAAATTCAGGCCCGAGCGCAGGGACAGGTTTCCCCTGATGGATCAATTATAGATGCGCAGGGGGCGGGGTACTTCCAGGTCACCTAAAATGATTTCGTGGGCAAGTTCAAAGGTAAACCATCCAAATACTTCTCTCTTCAAGAGCTGCCTCTGGGTGCCATTCAAAAGCGGCAGTGCGATTCTGAAATCCCATCTGAAAGCCTTCCCGTCGAGTAAAAGACAGGGTGAAGGTAATCCATGCTTATACTAACACCCGTTCCTCACCACTGGGGAAATCCTCAGCCTGCAGAGCACACACATCTGCTTCCAGAGCCCCACACCCCGTCCAAGGCTGTACTGCCATCACCAAAAATGAAAGCAGGGTGCCTGCGCCTGTGGCCAGAGGAGCTGGGCCTGCCTCATCCGCATGACATACTGGTGAAATTCACGAGTCCAGAAAATTGTCTTGAGTCCATAGCACTGTGAAATTTTTATCCTTGAGGAAGACCATCAATGTCCAGTCCTAACTGGACGTCTGTGAAAAGGGTCACCATAAATGAGCTTACCAAACTCTTTCTCGGCACAGACCTCTCCAACCTGGGTGTCCTAGAGGCTGAAATGGGAACTGCAAGCCTAGCAGCTCCGTTAATGGCAATGGGCCGTTCAGCCTGGGCTTAATGAGCTCTTGCAAGGAAACAGGAAGTCTATAAAGTAATTTAAATAACTTCCAGTTCTGAAATAAAGGAAATTAAGCTGCTGGCACAGACCTCTCTCATAGACACCTTTTTTTGTCCCTCCAATCATGTCCACAACCACAGCTGCCATATTCCTCTCCCCAAAGCCAGTTCCCAAATTCCTTGAAGATGAAACATACAAAAGCTATCAGTCACTCCCAGAGCACTCCAAGCTTCTGCAGAAATTGTAGGCGAGGGACGTGGCACAGTATGCAGCAAGAACACAAGAATAAGACCCCCCACACCCCATATTGAATTCTGACCCTTCCTATCTACATGACCTTGGGTGAATTGCCTAAGTTCACGGGGCCCTGGCAATTCACCATGAACCCAAGAGAGGTCCTGGTCTGGGCAAAGGACCTCTGAGATTGTGAAGAGGGTCAAAGGAGCCCATATGAGAACAGTGCAAACTGAAAATGCAAATAAACGTTTGTATTATTCCGGCCACTAAAGCCCTTAAGCTTCAGAATTTTTCAATTTTCTGTTCAAGAGGCACTGTGCTATCCTTGTCTTCCACTTAACTGTGACTATTTATTCATAGGCTCTCCTACTTTTCCTAATCCCCTAAATGTAGGTAATTATTTGTGTGGGTAATTACTAGTCCAGCTACACGTGGCTTCCTTACATGCAGGGGCTGGTGGCTTTTTATCTTTCGTGACCCCATGTGTGTACGTCACCAACCACCGCCTAGTAGGTTCCCAACAAAGGGTCAGAATCTACAGCCCATGTAGTTATCCATTCATTCTCAAGTACCAATATGCTAACAATGGTCCATCAGCTGGCTGTGGAAAGAGACCAAGCTCATAACGACATTCATAACCAGCCGTGAATATACAAGAGGGGGTGGGGGCTCACATACTGTCCCCACCCTCACTGTCCCCACCCCCCAAGCAGAAATGGTCCCAACTTCTCCCACGAAGAGGCACTGCTCTCCGTGAAAAGCAAACTCCAGTCACTGTGGCAATTTCACCTGGTAAACTTAAGCTGCTGGCTACTAGAGAAGAAGGTTTCTGGTCACAGAGTTACGTTTACTTCTTTGATAATAATCAGCCAGATACAGACTGGTTTAACCAGTACTCTGGGGGCAGGATCACAGGAAAGACACACTGAGAAGCAACTTAGAGTCAATCTCGTTTTGCTAGCCCTCTAGTTATTACTACTGACAACTGGTATGGTGAACCCTTGACCCTCTGACTCCAAAAACCATTCCTTGTTGCCAAGAAAGCCTCCCCACCTCTCTCTGTGCGTGAGGGCAAGATCCGGTGCTCTTGAAAGAGAACAGGAGGGCCCAGCTCAAAAAGGGATGCTCCTGAACCAGCCTGGGAAAGGAAATCACCGACATAAATCTGACTTTGCTTTATATAAGGGAATACCTTCTTTACAAACAGGCTCCTTGTGAAAGTGCTCCTCTGCTCCCATCGATGATGGTGGGTAAAGAAGAATTAAATGGTGCTAGCTTGTCCATGGGCCTGGAACAAGTGGATCCAGAGGGTCCAGAGGTCCATCTGAGCAAGAGCAGTCTTCTCCTAAAGGTCCCTCCATTGGGTAAGAGTTCTTTACCCAGAAGGGCTATTCTAGCGCTTGAGCAATAATGCTTCCCCCCCCCCACCGCCCTCTGGGGCTTGCCATGGTGAGGCCCCCCAGCCCCTGCATATCTAATGGCACTCGTGCCTCCCCAAGAATGTGGGGCAACTCGTTTTCCTGTGGCATCTGTCCCATCACTTTACAGTCAGAACCTGGCCGGAGGGACGCAGTGTGACAAATTTCTGTCCAGGATGGGTGAATGTGAAATGCAAACACAGATGGTCTCCCAAAGCATTCATCACAGGACTCCCTACCAAGAATGACAATGAGCACATCTTGGAGTCTCCCTTATTCAGCCATCCTTCACCTAAAATGGGAGCCACACAGTCAGTGTGCATGCAACTCTTTGTCTCAAGATTGAGTTCGAGCCCCACGTTGGGTGTACTTAAAAAACAAAATATTTGGGGCGCCTGGGTGGCTCAGTTGGTTGGGCAACTGCCTTCGGCTCAGGTCATGATCCTGGAGACCCGAGATCGAGCCCCACATCAGGCTTCCTGCTCTGCGGGAAGCCTGCTTCTCCCTCTCTCACTCCCCCTGCTTGTGTTCCCTCTCTGGCTGTGTTTCTCTCTGTCAAATAAATAAAATCCTTTAAAAAAATAAATAAAATATTTAAAATGGGAGTCACATATATATATAAAATCTTAAAATCTCTCAGCAGCCTGTAGATGAACTAAGTTGAATTTACATAAAACATTTTTCTAAAAAACGTAGGCAAGAAAAAAATGTCTTAGTATCTACACGGGGGGAGGGGGGTAACAGGTGAAATAATTGTTTAAATGTAATCCAGTACAGGAAGATCTTTCAAATGTAATCCTCTCAAATGTCTCAAAAAAGGATATTTCCCCCTTGTTTTCTTACGAAACCCTGGATACCTGATGTGTGTTCCCCTTACAGCACAGCTCAATGTGGACCAGCCACATTTTAGGGACTCGGCAGCCACACGTGGCTGGTGGCTACCAAATGACAGTGACCTAAGGCCCTGGCCTCCTCTGTTGATGAGAACCTAAAACAGAACTCTACTCTGGCCTCGCTGTAATAATTCATGCTTGTTTTTCCCACTCACAGACTTCACAGCACCCACCCCTACTTCAAGATTCTTTCCCACGGCATTTACAATTATATTTGGGTGACATGTCAAGAAGTTAAGCCAGCTGGGCCTGGAACGAACAGATTTTCAAGGAATCCTGTACAACTTATCTGGTCAATCAGATCTTCTCCCCAGGGCATGTCCACCACTCAACTAGGCCCCTGGGGTTTCTTCATTTAAAGTCCCTGCAACCCTCTAACTTGAACATTCACGATGGTACTTAGTTAACTCTGCGGTGGCCACATCATGTCTCCATGCTGCTGTGTTCTCAACTGGAACAGACTCCATTCTGAACTCAAGATCACACTGAATGATTTCTGCCCTGGTCACACAAGATGCCCACAACCTATGGACACAGAGTCCCAGAGAACCGACAGAGGCACCTGTGGGATCCTAAGACACAAAAAGACTTGGAATGAATCCACCTCCTTGGGAGCTGCTCTAAACAGAAGAAAAATGTTTCCATGGAAGATAAAATGTTGGGGAAAGGTTCTCAGCTGAGCCCACCAGGCACATCATCCCAGCAGCAACTCTCCGCCCCTTTGCCTGCATGGATATCGGCCCTATGCAGAGGAGTACAGGATTTGCTCTAGAAAGCGACACTCAAATACCAGATCCTGCAGGAGGCTCATCCATTCAGATTTAGCTCAAAGAGCAATATAGCCAAGGGGAAACTAAAATGCCCAGAAAGCAGTCCTAAGTCCTGGCTTAGGCAAGAGAAAGTACGGGAAAGTACGGGAAGGCCTGCAGGGGAGAACTGAACCGGCTGAGGCCAGGATTTTTGCTCTTGGAGCCCCCAGGGGCCAGACCTGGCTCCTGAGCCTGGAAATGAAGACAGCCACATTCCAATAGGTGGACAGCTGCGCGCATGAAGTACCGTGGGCAGGAGGAAAGGGGGAACCACCCTCCGTCAGCGCTGTCTGCTGGCATCCTCCCATCCCCGAAGGTCCCTCAACCTGTCCCCAAGGCAACAGGGAGAGGAGCAGGAGGCACAGAGCACGTGGAGAGAGGAAGGAAGGAGGCGGCTCTTCTTGGCGAGCTGATGGGTGTGAGTGGTGAGCATTAATTAAAAAGCCATCCGGGAACAATGGTCTTTTCATAGTTGGAGCCTGTTCTGCACAAAGCTCGGCTTGTTCTAGGGGGAGGTCGTTGCTTTTCAGTTTTTTTTCTTACTCATTTCCGAGGGTTGTGGCAATGTCTGGCACCTGACTCTCTCCAGTGGAGTGTCCCCAACCAGAGGCTGTACCAGGCAGGCCTACTCGACTTCACAGGTGGTGGCATTCGGAGACCAAAAAGGGAGCAACTTCGGGAGGCTGCGCCGTTTCAACCCGTGGGCTCCCAAAGAGCTCCCGGGCGTTTCCCTAAATAGCTGCCTAACCCACGGAAACACACACTGGATGGTTTCATGGGCCAAACGCCCATTTCCCTCTCAAATTACACTAGACACGCCACACCCAGCGGACACGCGGCAAGGAGACTTGAGCCTAGCAGGCCCCCCACCGCACCCTCCAAAGCTTCGCTGGACACACTACAGGGGCACTGGATGGTGGAATGAGACCTTCCCCACCCTCCACCCCGCAGACTCTCCTTAAACCAGGGGTAGGGAAGGGGCAGGAGCTAACACTGAGCTTCTAAGAGGTTCCTTACCCTTCAACAAACTACCACCTCTCTGAGTCCTTACAACCCTGGTGGGCCGGCCCCTCAGCTCCCACCTCCTTATATTCACATAGTGGTGTAATCCCCTCCCCGTCAGTGTGGGCTGTGCGCAGTGACTCACTTCTAACTGAAAGCCTGCGAAGAGAACCAGTCACTTCCCAGATGAGCTTACAAAGAGACTGGAAGTTTCTGTTTTCTTTTTTTTTTTTTAAAGATTTTATTTATTTGACAGACGGAAACACAGACAGAGAGGTAACACAAGCAGGGGGAGTGAGAGAGGGAGAAGCAGGCTTCCTGCCGAGCAGGGAGCCCGATGTGGGACTCGATCCCGGGTGTCCGGGATCATTACCCAAGCCAAAGGCAGTCGCTTAACCAACTGAGCCACCCAGGTGCCCCAAGGAAGTTTCTGTTTTCTAAACCCCGTTGGAGCCTACGTGCCACGCCAGGTGCTGCTCTAAGGAGAGGCCCACATGGCAACAAACTGAAGGCAGCCTCCTGTCAAGGAGGAGCACGAGTCCTCCACCCCACAGCCCCGGAGGAACTGCACCCTGCCAAGGACCTCGTCTGAGCTCATACCCGAGCGGGAGACCTCGGGTCAGAGTGCAGCCCCCACTGGTGCCCTCCCGACATATCCTGGGACAGAGGGCTCAACCCAGTCTGATCCAGATTCCTGACTCACAGAAACTGCAGGATAATAAATGTTTGTCATATGAAGACACTCCATTTTGGGGTAATTTGCTATTGCAGCAAAAGAAGGCTAACACTTGCCCCCTCAGTTTCACAAACGAAAAGGAAAAAGTTTGGGCGAGTAAGCGGCAGCACTGGGATTCCCACTGAGGCCAGACATGCCCATCACAGCCACCTTTCCCCTCACCATGGGACTCGAATAAGACAGCCTAACACTCAGTCCCTGGAGTTATGAAGTGACAGCACTCGCTGGGCCTCTCCGTCACATAGATAACACACAGACACCTAAAACGTGTGGGGTGCCTGGCTGGCTCAGCTGGAAAAGCATGCAACTCTAGATCTTGGAGTCATGAGTTCGAGCCCCACATTGGGCACAGAGATTACTTAAAAATAAATAAGTAAAATTTTAAAATCAAAAAAAGAAACACATACCTTAAAATAAGACATCAGATTCTAAACCTAAAAGGAGAACTGGGAGACAATCTAGTTGAATCTCCTCCTTTTACGGAAAAAGAAACTGAGACCCACAGTCATAAAGTAGCACAGACAGAATTCAAATACTGGCGGAGATGCCACATGACTCCAAGGATCTGGGAAATTTCAGCCCAAACATGCTCAAGACACTTCTGATTCGCTGGCCAAGAAAATCCCCTCGGTAACTCTGACCTTCTCTCTTGGCACGCCGTTGTTCATTAACGTCCTGTGGCGGCCTGTCATCCCCTTGACATTTCACCCTCTAACTTGGCAGCTTCTCCTACACCTGTCCCCCCTAAGCCCTTCTGCACAGCGACGGGTTACAATATGTAGACAGTAGGCCTCTTGCTTAATGTGAGAATGGAAAATCCTCATTCCCAGCTTATGCTGAGGCGCAACTTAAGTTTACTTTGAAATTCTAGGACACACCAGGAAGAGGACAGAGCATTTCCAACAAGAAACCTAAACTGGGCAGAGGTGTTCTTGAATATCCCGGATTCTTGCCCATCCCTAGCTAAGATTTCCATTATTTTTGCAAACACACACTCTGGACATTTACAGTCACGGGCAAAAATACTAAGATTAAGTACCCTACAGACATTTTGTGAAGGATTTTTGCCAATTTTTTAAAAATTGGGTTCTTATTAATTCTTCAAATTGAAGAATCTCCAAAACGCTTCTAGATGTGGCTACAGATCAATGTGATTCAAGTGATTCTAGGCTCTCATCAACTTTTATACATACGTATATTTTATTATGGAAGTAACAGATGTTCACTATTCAGAGTTCAGAAAACAGTATTAAAATGTAGTCTGGTCTTCCATCTGAAAATAATCTTTTACCTGAAAATAACCACTCCGTTAATATTCTGTTATATATATTCTTTAGTCTCTCTGTATTTTAAACATTAAATTGAAGTTCTAGAGTGCACACAGCCTCCTTTAATTTAACGTCACTGTTTTCCCACATCCATAACCAGGGGACAGGAGTTTTAAATAGCCACATAGGAATGTGCCATATGGATGCGCCAAAGTTTAAATCAATCCCCTGTGAGAGATTTAGACTTTTCCCATTTTTCACTCTTATGTCTATAATCAAGTCTTTATTTATAAATTTCTTTTGTACAACTGATGATTTCTTCTTTTTATAAATGAAGGGACTGAGTTACGAGTTCTAGTCTAGAAACTAAGGAACAATTAGCAAAAAACACACAAAGATCCCTGCCCCTGTGAGGCTAATACTCTAGCAGGAGAGGTAAGCAAAGTTATCAAAGGTAAAAATAGTATTTTAGGGGCACCTGGGTGGCTCAGTAAGCATCCGACTCTTGATTTCAGCTCAGGTCATGATCTCAGGGTCACGAGGTTGAGCCCCACATGGAGGTCTGTGCTCAGTCTGCTTGTCCCCACTCTTTCTCCTCTGCCTCTCCCCCATACACACTGGTGACTCTCTAATGATATGACTATAATATCATATAAATATCATATCATATATAAATCTTTTTAGAAAACTATATACTATTTTATTTGGTAACAAAGGCTACAGTAAAAAAGGAAAAGCAGGACAGAATAAGGAGAATCAGAAATTTAAGGTGAGAAAACCTACAAATTTAAATTTATATACTCCTCATTTTAAAGCTTAACAAATACCACCAAACTCCTCTTCAGGAAGTGTGCCACCAACTTTTCTACCCCTTTACCCTAACAGGTTATTTGCTATCTAATAAATTCTTTGTTGAAAGATAAAATAAATTCTTGGTTAAAAAAAAAACACAAAAAAAAAGTTCAACCTCACCAATAATCAAGCTAAAACAAGGAGCTATCTATTTGACTCTTCAAATGGAATAGGCAACCTGAATTTATTCTTCATACAAGTTATTTACCCATTCATATTTTCTTACCCATTTATATTCTTTGCTCATTTTCATTTTTTTTTTAAGATTTTATTTATTTCTTTGACAGAGAGGGAGGGAGCGCACACAAGCAGGGGGAGCGGCAGACAGAGGGAGAAGCAGGCTCCCCACTGAGCAGGAAGCCCGATGGGGGGCTCGATCCCAGGGATCATCACCTGAGCTGAAGGTGGATGCTTAATGACCAAACCACCCAGGCACCCTAAGATTTTTATTTTTGAACAATATTGAGCAATATCAGCCCCCGACATGGGGCTTGAACTCCTGACCCTAAGATCAAGAATCATGTGCTCCACCAACTAAGCCCTGATTCAGGCACCCCACTTTGCTCATTTTTATACTTTGTGTATCACTGTATATCACTGATCTTAAGAGTTCTTCATATGTTATGGATATTCAGGACAAACTGTGCTTTTAACATCTTTTCCTGGTTTGTCCTATGCCTTAAACTTTACTGTTAGTGTGCCCAGCATACAGAACTTTTTTTTAATGTAGTAGATCAGTCTTTTCTGCTATGATTTCTTCACTAGAAGAATTAGATCTAATATCTCTCCCTGTCCCACATTAAGATTAGTATTAACCTAGCCTTTCTCATAGCTCTTTCACGATTTGTTTTCCTTTTACCTCACTAATGTATCTGGAATGCATGTTAATATATGCTGCGAGGAATGGCTCTATCTTAATTTTTTCCCTATTTGGTTATCTAAGTATGCTACAAGAATTTATTGCATAATATACAAGATTGCATAACACTGCAGGCAGTGAAGCGCGGTGTCAGAGACCAATGGTTCTGCTGTCAATCAAATCAGTGTGCAACTCTGAGTGACTCTGGACAAGTCACTTAAACTCTCTGAACATAAGTGAATGGAGCTATTCATAGTGTCTACCTCATAGGTTTCTTGCATCCATCAAATGACCTAAGCTCCTGTGAGAGTGTTTAGCATAATTCCTGGCACTCAGAAGTACTGAAAAATGTGAGCTTTTCTTATTTTAATTCCTTTCACTTATTTGAAATGCTACCTTTACCAAACATGGTTCTATTCGATTCCACTATATTGAGTGGGCTCCACAGTATTTTCTGAGTTTTCCTGGTACATGAGAAAGCTAATGATTTGTGAAATTTTGCTTTGTAACTGAACTCTCGGCTTAATTCAATTTAAATGTGTAATGGGTGTTCTAGGAAGACAACAACATGTGCAAATGATTTTTTGTTTCTTTTTAACCATTATTTGACTTTGGTTTGTACATTCTGGCCAATTCAATAAGGCAGGAAAAAAGAAATGAGCACCCTGGGCAATCTATATCTTGTTCTCAGTTTCATTCTGTTGTCTCTCACCATTCATCAGTGAGTTTCCAACTGGGAGCATCAGGACTGCTGGTTTCTTCACCAAATTAATGCAATCTCTTAAGAGGGTTTTTTTTTTAATCTAAGCAAATTAGGAATAAGAATAGAAAATTACCAAATGTCTATTTTTTTAATATATATTATGACTTTCTTCTTTGTTCTACTTAGGTGATGCATTGAAGAACAGACATTCTAATGTTAAGCCCTTCTTACAATTCTGGGATAAACGGTATGTGGTCGTGATTCTTTCAAAATGCCACTGAATTCCATCTGCAACTGTTTTATACAGTGTTTTTGCATCTATACTCATGCCTGAGCTCAGTCCTCAGCCTTCTTTTTGTGTCATCTTTATAATGATGTTGGGTTCCCAGAGTTATGCTAGCTTTGTTAAAAAAAAAAAAAAAACAACTGGAATGCTTTATCTCTTCTTTTTCTACGCTCTCAAACAGTTATTTAGCAGGCAATTATTTTGTCCCCCAAAGTTTAAAAGAACGCATCCATTAAACTTCTTGCATCCAGAGTTCTTTTTGAAATTTTTTTTAAAGATTTTATTTATTTATTTGACAGAGAGAGAGATCACAAGTAGGCAGAGAGGCAGGCAGAGAGAGCAGAGGAAGCAGGCTCCCAGGTGAGCAGACAGCCTGATGCGGGCCTCGATCCCAGGACCCTGAGATCATGACTTGAGCTGAAGGCAGAGGCTTTAACCCATTGAGCCACCCAGGCGCCCTGAAATCATTTTTTAAAATAAATGTTCAGTTTCTTCTCTAGTTCTCTTTTTCAAGTTTCAGATTTCTGAGTCATTTCCCTAGAATAGCCATGTCAACTGAGATTTTCAAAACTGTTATAAAGTTACTTTATTTTTGTTATAAAATAATTATTTCAAATATAACTTATAATTTGCTATTCTTTTTTTCCATCCCATAAACTGATTTTTAGTCTTGTGTTATTTGGGTTTTCTCTTTTTTTAATGAGGCAAGATAGTAGTGGTTTATTCTATTTCCTTGAGTTTTCTTACCCCCAAATACATAGCTTTCTGATTTCCAACTTCAGCATTTTTATCTGTTTTCTAATTCGTTAACATTACTTGCATCTCATTAGGTTTGTTTTATTCTTTCCAACTTTGACTTGAATATTTCATTCACTTATTTTCACTTTCTCTTACATAAAAACGAAAGGATTTAAAGCTATGAATGTGCCCCTGAGTATGACTTTGGGAATGACCCAGACATTCAGGTATCCAGAGTTCTCAGTATTTCCCAATGATTCTGTGGCAGTAACTTCATCTCCTATTTGACTTGAGTAATTTCAGGAGCATATTTTTAAATTTCCAAGTAACTGGATTCCCTTAATGGTTTTAATATTAAGTATTCTATACAGGACAAAAACATCTCTGAAAGAAGATGAAGAAACTCTGACAAAGGGAAAAAATCTTTTATGCAGAAAACACGACTTAAGTAGTGAAAAAATATTTTTATGATGCTGTGATAGCCCTCTCCAAATATATGCCTTCTAGAAGAGAAGCAAGAGCAGGTGATCCTGGGCACTGAGTGATTGCGGGGCTCACTCCACAGGAAGAGAGGGAGAGGAAGTCTCCTCTCTACCTTCTGAAAATTTTATTATGGGAATGTACTGCCTCTTTAAAAATTAATTTAAAAAGCAATGCCATCTCTCAATAAATGGAATTAAACCATCCCAGGTAGACCGTGTAAGTATATATCCAAGTAAATTTCCATACTTTCTTTGATGAAATTTTAGAGATTAGTTTCATTGAGCAAGACTTGGCTCCAAAATGATAAACATCTGTGGCTAGAGAAGGGAGGAGGAAAAAATAATTTCTAATTCAGGAACTTTCAAGTTCAGAAGAATTAAGGAAAAGGAAGTATCCCCCCCAAAAAAAGTTTCATCAAGTTTCAACCAAACTACCATTTTAAAACCTGACTTCATGAATGTTCGGCTGAGGGGCGCCTGGGTGGCTCAGTTGATTAAGCAACTGCCTTCAGCTCAGGTGATGATCCCAGAGACCCGGGATCAAGTCCCACATCGGGCTCCCTGCTCGGCGGGAAGCTTGCTTCTCCCTCTCTCACTCCCCCTGCTTGTGTTCCCTATCTCGCTGCTGTGTTTCTCTCTGTCAAATAAATAAAATCTTTAAAAAAAAAAAAAAATCGGAAAAAAATAATTCCCAGTTTCACCCTCCACAAGCCTTCCCTATCTTAGGAATGCTCCCCATTGTGCCTCTTGGTTGTTGCAGACGTCTCCACTGTTATTTAAATTGAACTGTAATCCCAAATTAATACAATTAACTTCTGATTATAAACATTATGCCACTGTCCTTCCCACCAATTTTGCAATGTCAGGTTTCTTAAAAAAGAAAAAAAAAAACTCATTAATCTGTTTTCCAATTTATGTTGAAGAAATCTGCTTTCCACTTGCCAGTTTCTGCAACTGGAAAATTCTGTATATTCTGTTAACATACATTGAAGGATGCCAGTAAACAGCCAGCTGCCCCTACACACACCAGTTTACACTGTATATGTAATTACAAACACTACCAAGTTATGTACTCCTAGAGGTACTACTAGAGAAATGTTACTTAGCGCCTCATCTATTTAAAAAAATATTCCATATGGATAAAAATTAGTCTACTAACCTGAAAATGGAGAAGATATATGCAGTAGTCAATAACATAACATGTAATACACATTATATAATACATAACATAAAATGTAAATGCTTAAGGTCTAGACCATGTTATACATGCAAGGATAAGGTGATAGTAAAGCTTTGGGATTCAGAATGTCTCCAATCACAAGGAATAAGCTCAGGGCTGGCTACCAAAATCCCACCCTGGCACTGGGGCTGGAGGTGACCAGCGACAGAAGTCAGAGCTGTCTTCTGCACCTCACTTGACCATTTAAGAAACTCTTAAAGGCACAAAGCACCTTGGGACTTGGCTTGAAAGCACCAATGGAAGTCCAGCCCCTTGAGAAAGGAGTACTTAGCAAGGCATTCTGAGCAGTACGAGGCTGCAGGACAACTCTCCCTGCTGGAGAGAGCGGTCCAGACACCCTGGGAGCCCAGTGAAGAATGCCCAACTCTGGGGAAGGAAACAGCCCCGCTCCCATTGATTGCCCGGGTGCCAAATGGAGTTCCACACTCAGCACTGTGCCCCGTTCATTCCCCTGCCTTGGTGAGCCCCAGAAGGGTTAGTAGCCACTGCTGCTAAAACAAAGGACAGATGACAGGAAAACCTCCTGCCCTTTGGCCATTCCCTAGCAAAGGGGAAGTGTAAAAGTGCAGAGAGGAAGGCAGGCCAGCTGCACTAATCCCTTTTTGTCCAGCAGTAATTAATAGTATAATCCACATTTAAGATACATTAAAGCAAAAATGCTGCATTATCAGAGTGCTCAGCGCATCGCCCCGAGGCAGAACCTCCCCTGCTGACCTGCAGAACCAGGTCACCTCATCTCGGCCTCCTCCCCTCAGGGGAGCGGACTCTAGACACCTCATAAAAGGACTGAGCTGGCAGCCGGAAGTCTTGGGTCGGCCAACGTGCTCCGTGTCCATCTTTGGAAACCACCCAATCCGAGGCCGGACTGTCTGGCACCCAGGCTCTACATTCCAATCAAGGAGACATTCGAATCAAGGGCCTAGCATGGACCATTTTAATATCACAAGTCCCCTGATGGGTTTTTAAGATTGAAGCTAACCCCCCCGCCCCAAAGTAATGCTGGGATAGCGCATGGAGAAGTAAGGTGCCCTTTAAACTCAGTTCGGCAGGCTGCTCTTTTTTCGGTGTTCCCTGGGTGTTCCGTAAAGATCCCTGGGGCACTAGGTGGGTTTCCATCACAGAGGAAATGCCAAATGCTGCCTCACAAGCCCAGGGAGGAGAAAGCCTCTTCCACCAGTATCTAAAGCCCTGTCTTTACAGAAAGGAGTGTGATCAGCTCATCAAGCACGAGGCACAGTCAAGGTACAAACCCAAAGCTGGAGCCACCTAAAACCGATGCACCTGAAGAAGCAGTCTTCTCAACCATGCTTTGTGGTCACGGCTGGCTGAGAAGTTATCTCAGTTCTGCAACAGCACTCACAGTCCTATTCAACCCCATCTCAGCTCCACCTCTGCAGCGTGGCAGGGCCCCACGCCCATGGCCACCATCTGATGGGGGCCAGGAGCTCCAGCAGCAGCTGGCCTCCATCCATCCCAAAGTGCTTCTGGCACCTCTTTTTCTTCATAATCTGGGCAACTGGATATTAAAAAAGAGAAGGTGATAAAAATCACTTTCTCTCGAGTTCTGAGATCCTGGCATGTCCCCAAAATCATGCCTTTAGAACTGAACACATTCCTCTATAATGTCATTTACTCCAACCCAAAAGGGGCAATTCCAGAGTTCAAACTAATAGTTCCAGAGGCTGGCCAAGGAACGAAGCATCATTTGCAACTGCACTTCTGGTAGAAAGCATCTCCATGATGTTCTAGAAACATATCCCCACGGTATGAACATGCTTTCCTCTGAGACTGCCCAAAAAAGTCATCATCCAGGGACTGGACAGACCACATGGGCGCACAAAGACCATTCCTGACAACCAGTCACAGAGCTGTCATTCAGGCAGGCCGGGCCAAGGGGTCATACAAGGAGCACAGAGGGGAGGCTGCCATCACACCCACCATCACGGGCTGCCTGTTGGTACCCCACCAGCTGAGCTCTAAGGTGCTGTCACACTCCCCTGAAACTTTGCTCTCAGTCCTACAATGTCTGGGTTCATCCTTAGGAAACCTTTATAAACACTCTCTTTTTCCCTCAAAGACTACTCTTGGCGCCTCACTACATTACAATTTTGTTATAAACAATGTTGCATTATTTGGGTAAGAAAGAAGCTACCAAATTTCCCCTGAAAGCCTTCCCCTCCTTCCCAAGGAAGAATCCTTTGCCTGAACAGGTGAACTGCTTCGAGCGTTCACAGAACACTAGGTTTAACTTTAGCTCCCCTAGCCACCCAACTCCGGGCCCACAAGGGGCTTTCCTTCTCAGTCAATTGCACTAACTCCACAGGACCTCTGTACTGACAACCCCCCAAGATGTCCATGTCCTAAGATCAGAAACTTGTGAATGTGTCACCTCATATGGCAAATGAGGCTCATATGGCAAAGGATCTTGGGAAGGAGTATCAGGTGGGCCTGATGTCATCACAGGGATCCCTATAGCTCTAAGAGAACTAGGTTAAAAAAAAAAAAAAAAGAGGATGCAAGAGAAGACTCAGACAGAAGTGGACATGATGATGGGAGCAAGAGGTGGTATAATGGAGAAAGTGATTGTGAGCCAAGGAACATGGGTGGGTGTCAGACTCTAGAAAATGCAAGCAAACAGATTCTCCCTTCCAAGCTTCCAGAAGGAAGGAGCCCTGGCAACACCTTGACTTTAGTCCAGTGAAAGTGAATTCCAACTGCTGGGCTCCAAAACTGTTAGACAAATTATGTTGCTTTAAGCCACCAAGCTCATGGTAATTTGTTAAATAAAGCATCAAGGAAATGAGTACAACCCTTCTGGAGAAGAGGAGAGAATGACAATGAGGACAGACTGACAATGAGCACTCAGGAGCGGGAATGTCCCTGCAAGTCAGAATGAGTTGTCCTCCTTAATGTCCACACAGCTGCCCCTCCCCCAGCTCTGTGAGCCAGCTAAATCCTCTTTCCCCACCATCAAAAAATTAGAGCCGAAGGTCCTCAACGCCATAAGCACCTTGTGTCTTGTGGGTAGTGCTCAGTGGGAAATGTTAGCAGTAGACAGAAAAAGACTCCCATACTAGCCTACTATGTTTGAGGTTCACGAATATCCAAAACAAGCCTTAGGAACAACAGAGAAACAGCAGTTAAACAAAGAACATATGTGTATACCATTTTTATTTTATCTAATAGGAGATACTGGACTAAACACAGAGAGAGAGAGAGAGAAGAATCACCAGATCCATAGCTCCTTTCATCAAATGGACAGAGCCAGGCCAAGCCAACCTTGCCCAATGGATCCCACCGGGGCGGGGGGGGGGGGGCTGAAGCCTAGCTGTGATGCCAGGCAGCCAGCCAAGGGAACGGGAAAACCAGGGCCTGCGCCCACTGGGCTCCTGAAGACAAAGCTCTGGAAGGTGGTGGCATCTTGCCCACCTCCGTGGTAGCTTGGGGCCATTGGCTCTTGCCACCTCACCAGCACCTAAGAGGAGTGAGCCAGGCAGCCAACCACATCAGAAGCTGGCTGTCGGCCGGCCCCAGTTGCCCAACTCCTCCGCGGGAGCCAGCTTTCCAGGACTAGGTGTTATAAACCACATGGTACAGGCCACTGTTGACCAAACTGAGGCATGGCGCCTTGAAGAACATCCCACATGAAGACTGGGCAGACAGCGAGGGGACGACATCCTACTGCAGAGCATTTAAAGGCATTAGTGCTTCACAGTGACCTCTGTGCAAAGAACCTTCTTCTCACTTACTGTGTAGACGAGGATCCCAACCAGGGTCCTCCACTTCCTCCTGTCTCCCACTGCTTTCTTTCCATCACGAGGCAGGGGCCCCCACTCCTAACCCGCCATAACCACAGGCTCTTTGTTCTCCAGTGCCTGGTACCCTCCATATTTGGCTGCACGCTCCCAGTCTGGCCCGTTTCCCTTACGATAACAGTCAGCATGAAATATCGTCAGAATGTTCTAGGTAGGGCTAACCAGGACTGCTCAACATGATCTAAACATGCCGTTTCAGTGTGCACATACAAAGCACGACTTTCAATGGGGTGAAGCGGTTAATAAGTAAATAACCCAACCTTCCATTAAGGGCTCTCGCTCAGCCTCCTACTTGACAGACAGAACTTGGAATCTGCAAAGAGAAGGTGGATTCTGGCGATACAGGCAGCTAACCTGCCTAGGAGTCAAAATCCTTCTGCTGTTTGACCAGTTTCTCTGTACCTATGGCTTCTCCTGATGCCCTCCTCAAAATAAACCAGCCCTAGAAATAGAATCCCATCTTCCTTAGCGCTTATGACTAATTTATGGCCTTCTTTTAAAGCCCTTGCACCAGAGCCCTGACTACAGTAATTTCCTCTTCTTCTATATGAATGTCCATTTACAGCCACTCTGTAACCTCTGTGTGAACCGAGAATGTTCTCCGTGCCTCCCACGGATGTGGGATCACGCCCTGGTGAGAGCCGAGCGGCTCTGGAGCAGTCTCTCCATTACAGCATACCCTCACTTGGGACCCTACCCATGTGCAGCTGCATACCCCGAGGGACTTACGTGAATACCCCCCTTTTGCTTTAATGAGCCTTTCTCTTAAAAAGGCAAAGGAATACCAAAGGCTGGGCCAGAGATTAGCATGTAATCTTAAAACATGGTTTGGGTTGACTTAACACACTCAGATTAAGGGGAGTAGAGTAGGGATCTTATTTTTGTTTTTGTTTAGCAAAGAGCACATGGGAAGATGTTCCCAGAAAACATCCTCCGTTGGCCAGAGGAGAAAGAGTACTTTAAAAGGGTATTTGAGAGCGTTCCAGGTTTTATTTCAACCCTCCCCCCCAATCCCAAGGTTTTCCTGGCCCAGCCATCAAAGCCTAACCAATCCCATTCTCCTCTGCTGCACTTCCCTGGACTCCCACCCTGACATCTCTCTGGTCAGTAGCCCCACTCAGCCGCTGACCCTTCTCTAATCTCAGGGTCCTAGAAGACACAGTCCTACACCAAGGGCCTTTCCATCTAAGCAATCCCAGTCAGAGCCTGTCCGGAGAATGGTCCATCCATGCATTCAAATATCTGAGTGGCTACGGCATGATTGGGGACTGTCCTAGGGCTAGGGATGGCGATGGGCAGTGAATCAAAGAGGCCAAGATGCCTGTTGTCAACACAGAGGTCGTACTGCAACAGGCTCTCAAGCCACAGGCCCTGTCCCCATCACCAGTTTAGCACATCCTCCTCCTGCCCCTGCTTTTACTCTCTCATGGGAGGGATTCCTCCAGTTGAGCTGGAAAATTCTGGGGGTTTTGGTGGGGGGAGGTGGGATGACCTACATTTTCATGGGTGTTAATCTTATAAAAAACAAAAACAAAAAACAAAACAATTTTGGGCAATGGCCAGAATTTTCTCTAACTGAAGTTTTTAGGGGGCCCTGAACTATATCAACCCATGTCTGCTGTACTGCCACAGTCTCTTCATCTCAGGAATCTGAAGGAGCTCTTTTGCTTGGAGACTGAAGCCCATCTCTGTTCATTCTCCATGCTCAACTCCGTGGGGCCAACGATCTCCCTAATCCCTGTCTGCCATGACTTTAGTCCCAGAGCTACAATTCCTCTCGCTCAAAGGGTATCCTCCCTCAAGCCAACCCTCCAGAACTCCGCATCCAGTTTTGCGGGTGCCCTAGCGTCGATGCCAGTTTCCAGGCCCACAGAGATTGTGACCCAGCTTTCTAAGAACAGGCATGCAAGAGACGCAGCAGCACTCCGATCCATCGTGTTCCTGTAGCTCCATTTCCTTCGACGCATCCTGTGAGTCCTCAGAGCTGCTACGAGACCTGAGAGTAAAACAGCAAGACATCTGGCGCTTTCTCATCCGGTCTCCAGTCAGAGTCCTCTGAGGCAAAGACCCTGTGGCCAGTTCATCCTGGGAAGCAGCCTGGTGCCGCAGAAGTTGCCAATAGCAAGCGGATGCCTGCTCGCTCCGCTTTATCATCAAGGCCCAGGAAAATGGCCCTCAGGCACAACACTAAGCCCTAGAGGGGCCTTCGAATCTTCTATCAGCAGCAGCGTGTGTGCGCGCAGAGGACTCAGATGGCATACAGGCCAGGGCTCCCTCCATCTGTGCACACAGCCACCCTTCCTGACCCAGCAGCCCGGGCCCCTCCCCGCCACACTGCGGTGCGAGGAAGCAACACTTTCCTGTCCAAACCTGCGCGGCCCCTGGGGGGCTGCTGCACCTCGCTGGCACCGGTCCCCTCGGGGGACCATTCTTCCTTGTAGAGACCTTCCTGATCTAAAGGGCTCGAACCTGGAGGGCGTGAGGCATCCATCCTCGCAGGAAGCAATGCCTCAGTCCAGAACACGAGCCAGTTCCTAGAGAGATTTCTCTGGTCTCCCTTCCCCCACACCTTCCCCCACACCTCCCCCCACCCCGTTACATAATGTGCTCAGCTGACCCACCCCCATGACCTTTCCCTATGGCCTTTTCAAGATCTCTTCTTCCATCTACCCACAACGAGGACTGTTTATTTGTTTAGCCCACTGGTAAGAAAAATGAGAGAGCTGTCTGCCATTCTAGCAGGGCATAAACACTGAGGAAAAAATGTGTTCTGACTTTGCGTGGGTCCTGTACAGAGCTCTTTAACCTTTCGAAAGAACAGCAGACATTCCATGTGAATTCACTATCACCCCATCATTGCTGAAAGACAAAATCCACTGCATCCTGCAACATCTCCCATGGACCCACACTCTCGGTCTGGGAGCTGAGCGTGTACAGGAGAAGGGTGGGGAGGGAGGTTCACCCAGAACTTGGGGGAGGCCCCATTACCAGTACACGAGGCACCCAGCCCTCTATGCAGATACCAGGAGGATATTTCAAGTTTTTCCAAAATAAACCGAATGAACCACATGCCCCTAACTGCACACTAGAACAACACTTTCCTAAGCAATCGAGATCAAATTCCAGATCAGATCAAAGGGAGATTGCCCAGAGAAACTGTGAAGCGAGTGTGCTATCGTTCTACCGAAAAGTAAAGAGACTGCTCTGATTTCTTACGGGAAGTTTCAAAACAGAAAGGTCTGTGTCTTAAATCCTGAAAGCAGAACAACCCCCACACAGCCTGTCAGGGCCAAGAAGGGCCTCACCATATGGGACAGCTTCTGAACTACACAGAAAATGGGAAATGCAGGACACATGGGACAAACTGCCGTGAAACCAGCTGCCCGGGCTGGACCCATCGTATTGACTTTGGCAGCGCTTGTCGGCGATGACTCAGCAGTGAAGTTATCGAGACTGAACTCAAGTGGAACTGATCAGTTCAGACCTCCGGAGCTGGGTTCGACTCCACGATTCTTCAACGCTCCATATGCTCTGGGTATGTTTCCACTCAGTCACTGGTTTTCGGGAAGGCCAGGGAATTACCAGCATGGTCACTAGTCCTGGTCTGTCTTAACCCTATTCAAATCCAGCCGAAAGGGGGAGGCGGCTGTAAAGCATTAAGTGTAACTACACAATCAGCACCTGCACAACTACGCACCAGGCAGGAAATACCCCGCCCGCACTCCTGGCTTCATCCTCCTGGCGACCTGGGGGATGGGTACCAGGAGCAATTCTATTTTGCCCACAAGGAAAATGGAGACCCAGAGAGTTCAAGTAATGTTCCCAAGCTCCCACATCTAGGAAGTATCAAGGCAAGAATCTAGCCCTGGTTCTTCTGTGACCAGAGTCTTTGGGAGCATAGGCACCTGCAGACATTCTTCTTTGTTGCGTGGTCCGTATACCTACCAGCCAACAAACTAAGCATGCACCCTGACCGCAGATGTCATACATGAAGTAGTTCCTCCCAGGGGGCAAAGGGAGGGGATGGGGGAACTGGGTGATGGGCACTGAGGAGGCGTACCTGATGGAATGAGCACTGGGCGTTATATGCAACTAATGAATCCCTGAATTCTACTCAAAAAACTCATGATACAATATATGTTACTTATATTCATTGAAGTAAAAAAATTTAAAAAAGAAAAGAAATAGTTTCTGCCAAGAAGCTCAACTCAACTTGTCCCTCTTCTCTATACACTCTTAAATGCCCATCCCCCCTCTTTGTACAGGGCTCAGGTGCCGAGCCCCTTACATGCATGCAGGTGGTTCTGGGGCCTCCCTCCGCTATCCCGGGGTGGCGGGCAGTGGCGGGGAGGAGGGGTAGAGAATGTCTCCCTACAATCTACGCCCCCCGCCCCCACAGGCTAACCCCTGTCTGCGGCAGGGCCCTGCCTGCCCACTGGAGTTCAAATTCAGATATAAACCAATCGCTAGGCCCTCCTCGTAAGACACTTAGCCTCTGAGGTCTTTTCTCATCCAGAAAGTGACCAGTCCCCACCCTGCACACCTCACCGAACTGTGAGACATACCCACAAAGAGCACAAGCTCCAGGGCTTTGAAGATAAAATCTCTTAAGTTCCTGCCCAGTTGTCCCGGTACCAGATACGACACCTCCGTTTTCTACTGAGAATTAAACAGTTAAATGCTGGAGCAGCTAACTCAGAGGCCTGACCAGTAATACTAGGTAGACAAGCAGTAGCTCCAAGATGGATGGGCTCACCTGGGTGAGGAAGTCAGAACAGAAGAGGTGGGCTGGTGGGGCTGTGACAAGGGAGGGAGGGCCTCTGAGGAAGGACCCCATCCTTCAGTCACCCCAGGCATCCTGGACTCTTCCTTCCCTCCCACCCCATACCCTACCTTCAAAATCTGTCGAGGGTGACCATTTGCAGTGGGATTAGAAGCATCCTGCCAAAGTTCAGTCCACCCACAACTTCAGAATGTAACCTTTTGAAAATGGGGTCTTTGCAGGTACAATTAAATGAAAAGGGAGGTGGTGCTGGATTCGGGTGGGCCCCAAGCCCAACGACTGGTGCCTTTCAGAGAAGAGAGGGCACATAAAGGTATATGCAGGGAAGAGGCCACATGAAGACAGGCAGAGACTGGAGAGAGTCAGCCATAAACCAAGGAATGTCAAGGATCACCAGCAGCCCCTGGAAACTAGAGCCTTCAGGAGCATGGCCCTGCTGACACCAACTTCTAGCCAGCCTCCAGAAAGGAGAGAAAATGAATTTCTTTTGCTTGAAGCCGCTATGGCAGCCATAGCAAAGTAACAGACCAGTTCTCACCCCTGCACAGTAAGGGCCCTGGCTGGAGCAGCCTCTGGCCCGGCTGGTGCAGTCATCCCTCCCGGCCCACTCGCTCCTACCCTCAGCCCAGGAGAGCTGCCGGAGGGAGCCTGCCAACCCGGGTCTGGTCATGCCGCGCCTGCAGATGAACCCCTCCCTCCCGTCAGGGCACCACACTCGGGGAGGGTTCCTGCTAGCTCTTTTCCCCTCACCCCCATCCTCATCCTGCAGCCAGTGCTCTGGCCAAGCGGGCCTCCCCGGTCAGCATTTCT
This sequence comes from Spilogale gracilis, assembly GCA_004023965.1. Lineage (NCBI taxonomy): Eukaryota > Metazoa > Chordata > Mammalia > Carnivora > Mephitidae > Spilogale > Spilogale gracilis. Next base: position 79,018 of record PITA01005969.1, read on the forward strand.
CAAGGGCTCTTCCCTCTGTCCAGAACCCTCCACCATCACTTACTCCCTCTAGTCCTTGCGCAAACGTTGCCCTTCTCACATGGCCTTCACGGCCCCACTTAACCTGCAAACCACATTCTTCACGGCGCTCCCTCTTCCTCCCCTGAGCTTCCCTGCCCCCCAACAGCACTGAACATGTTTTAAAATAGGGTAGTTTACTGAGTATGTAGATTGGGGGGGGGTGAGTACAAGCTCCTTGAAGGTAGGGATTTTTCTCTTTATTCCTCTCCCCGTACTGAGGCATCGCTGGCACCTGGAACAGGGTCCGGCACACAGGAAGTTCTCAAACATTTGATGAAGGAGCAAAGGGCCAACAGCAGGAAAGGAGCCTGACACCCAGAGGAAGTAGCAGCGAGCACCGTCTGACCAAGCACTGACACCGGGAACGTTAGTGGGGTGAGCCAGGTGAGTGGGAAGAGCTGGCCTCCTAGCAGCAGGCTTGCAAGTCCTTGCAGGCAGGTGGAAAATGCTGGGTGTCAGGGAGCCACCACAGGACCCTGATCAGGAGAACAAGAAGAAAATAAAGCAGGATCGCTTGACCTCAGTATTATTGACATTTGGGGACGGACAGTTATTGGGGTGGGGCGGAGGGCTATCCTGTGCACTGTCCCAGTGCAGCAGCATCCCCCAGCCTCCACCCACCAGTTGTCTTGCAGCATCTCCCCTCTGCCCCCACTCCAGCTGCAACAACCACAAATGTCTCCAGACATTGTCAAATGTCCCTGGTGTGGGGGCGGGGCAGGTGGCGGAGGGGAGGCAAAATCAGCTCTGCTGAGAACCGCTAACATATGGAGCTTCGGCGGCGGTATCCACAAAGTGATCACAGACCACAGGAACCTGTATGGGCCAGGCAGGTGACAAACACAAGTGAGCTGGCCAGGTGCAAGGTGACAGAACGACAGGGACCCACCCTGATGATCTAAAAAGTATATGCTCCTTCTAAGAGGGGCAGCCACTATCCTGTTCTGGCCAGCCTCTGCCCTTGAGGCCCAAAGGGGCCAAATCTCCATTCTTTTTAAGTGAATGTTCCGATTCAGATTTCTACATTGAAATATGCCAAATTTTAAAATATAGTACGTACTGTACAAAAACACACCCATAGACCATCTTTCACCTGGAGGCCACAACTTTGCGATCCTCGGCAGAGAAGGTCCTACAGTACGTCAGCCACAAGGGGACAGGGGCCCAGACTAGGCCTATGAGTGTGGGGATAGGGAGAGCTCCCAGCCCCAGAAACTTCAGGGGAAATCAGACTAACACACACAGCATGACGACTTCCCAAATTTTACTAACGTGCAGGCCTTTCCCACCAGAGCCCGAGTAACAGCCACACACTTTGAGAGTCTCTTGAAGCAGAAGAGAAATCCAGGAAGGCCCTTCCTTATATCTAGAAGGCAGAAGTGCCTTGTACACATGTGATCCCAAGCCTACAACCTGCCCTGGGCAAAGCGAGGCCTCTAACTCTTTACACTGGTCGGCAACCAGCCCGGCCACCCAGGGAGACCTTTCCTTGTCAATCAGTTCACTCAAACCAGCCTCCAAGAAGCTGCCAGATCGTGATCAACCTCTCTAGGAACTCAGCAAAGTCACTGTGCTGAATGAGGGTAATTCCTGCTGCCCTGAAAGGTTCAGCCACCCCCTAAATCCTACTCGTGACCATCTGGAGCTAGAAGGACCCGTATGGCACCCTTCCAGCGGCTCTCTGCGATACAGACACCTAGGGCTTAGAAACGGTTGACCTGAGCATCCTGAGGCCTTCTGGAATCAGAGCTCCGGTAGGACCACAACCCCAAACCCACCACATGTGCTCTCCATCGTCTAGACACACCCGCCATCCCAAGGCCGGAGTAACCAGAGAAAGGACGCTGCCACCACACATGCCGTGGTGTCGGTCTCATGGCAATGTGCCCCCATATCCTGTTGGACTGGGACAAAAAGAAACAAAGCTCTGAGTGATATCAACATTTCTGGACAAGCTTACTGGAAGGACACCCGCTTTCATTGCCCCCATCTATAAACCAGGGAGAGGGACTTCCTTCCAGGACCATCATTTTCCCAGAAAAAGTTCTCCTATAAACAAAGCATGTGCATTACTGTAATTAAATAACACCGTCCCCAGTGTGGTGCTCCATCGACAACGGACACACAGGCGCTGCCCACATATTTGCATTGAATTCTGCACATGGTCAAGGTCACTGGGTGCAAGGTCAAACAGTCACAACCCCCTAATCTCACTGCCACACCGTTTTACTGGATGTGAATAAAACAACCAAGTCTTTGGCAGAGGAAGGAGGAAGCTGCGGAGAGCAGGAAAAGGTGGGAAAAGGGAGGGAGAGGGAGGAGTAAGGTGGTCACTGAAGGCAGCAGACTCCAGGGAGCCTCAGGAGATCCCACAGGCAAAGGCTTCCTCCTCCGCCTGTTCCCTTCCCCATCCACAGGCTACAGGTACCACCCATGGGTGACTGCACTGGAGCTCATCCAGCCTGATTCCCACTTCACCCAACCTCCAAGAAGTGGCTGCAAAGACACCCATATGAGATATACTAAGAAACAGTCTGGACCGAGTCCCAAGGCATGGGAACACAAAGACAAAACTCACATGGTGCCCACATTCAGAGAAGCCAAGGAACCGGTGGGAACCATGGACTGGTCACCTCCAATTCACTGTGTCAGACACTGCCTCCCAGATTGGGTTACCCTGATTTGTGAACTGATTCTTCAGAGAAGAATTCAGGGTCTGAAGGCACCTAAATGACTCGGCCCTATGTAAACACTGTAAACCAAGCACCCAGACACTCTGCAGACAGAATCTACATGAGTAGTTACAGAAGGAACAGAGTGTCGGCTGTGCCCAGTCCCAGCGCCCCAGACTCATATGTGCCCCTGGAGCATGGGCACGGGGAGTCCCTGCTCTCCTGCCCTGGGTTCCATGGCAGGAGAGGGGTCTCCCTGTCCGTCCATCCCCCCCACATACACATAGCAGATTCCCAGACTCCACCGCTCCCTCAGACACCCGCCCATCTCCTGGAGATGAGACATTCCTTGCCTCTCTCCCACATATGATTTCCTCATGTATCCGTTTTAAGGAACAAACTTTTTTATGGAAGGAGGAGGAGAAAGTTCCCACATGCAGAAAGTTCACACCCCGGGGAGGAATGAAGAGAGGGTCATTTAGCACTTGTTGAAAGAAGACAAGTACAAGAGCGCTTAGCAAGAGAAGAAAATGCCTTGTTGGCTATGAAAGTTAAACAGGACCATCTCCTCCATTACTACCCTGCCCCGCTCCCTCCCCCAGCCAGGAGGCAGCCACTGGCCCCTGCAGGCCACGCACTGGCGGACCCCCAAGGTAGGGGAGGGCCCCAGGAAGAGGAGAGAGAGCTCCCCTGGTAGTTTGCAGGAGCTCCACCTCTGGGAATGGATTTGATGTCAAGTGTCAGCAAGTAAATTGCTATTGGCTTCTCAATAAGCAGCAGTAGTGAGCTAAGTGTTTCCCTGTATTGTGCGGGCTCTCACGGACTCAATACGACAGTATTGACAGCACAATCACACAGTAATCCAAGCCCCACTAATACCTACACTTCCTCAATGAAAATACACTTTCCACTTGGACATCAGCCCATTAGCTTTGGGCTGGAAGCTCTGGTCTCCCTCCTCCCCCCAGCCACCCCTGGGCCCTGCGACTGGCATCTCGCCCCTGAACACCATGGCCAACGTGAAGATGCCAGCCAGCACATTGTCAGGGCCCAACCAAAAAGATAAACAGTCCGAGACCTCCAGGAAAAAGCCTGGACTCTCCATCTATAAATCACCAGTTGGGAAGGAAAGAAAAGTGATCCAACTCTTTAAGGATAAAAATCTCACCAGTCGTGGAGGAAAATTGATGGTCCCTTCCAAAGCAAAAGATGTTCGCTCCGGGAAGATGCATGCCTTCGTCTGCAGGGAGCCCAAGACACTCAAAGTTCACCCAACCCGACACAGGAAGGAGACAAGGTACACAGAGCTCCCCCGAGAAGCTCTCGCTATCACACTGGGCATCAGTCGTGTATGAGGAAGTGCCCCAGGGCCAAGCAGCCTCAAGTAGGCGCACGTTCGGAGGGTCTGCTGACTTCCTAATAAGTGTTGTGCAAACTCTAGCCTTTTTCACTTAATTTCCGGAATACCCTGAGGCAGGCAGGGGACAAGACACTTTTTTTTTTAAGATTTTATTTATTTGACAGAGAGAAACACAGCCAGAGAGGGAACACAAGCAAGGGGACTGAGAGAGGGAGAAGCAGGCTTCCCGCCAAGCGGGGAACCTGATGTCGGACTCGATCCCGGGTCTCTGGGATCATGACCTGAGCCGAAGGCAGTCGCTTAACCAACTGAGCCACCCAGGCGCCCCGACACTTTGTTTTTTTAAGGTTTTATTTATTTATTTGACTACAGAGAGAGGGAACACAAGCAGGGATAGTGGGAGAGGGATAAGCAGGCTATCCCACTGAGCAGGGAGCCCGATGCAGGGCCCAATCCCAGCACCCTGAGATCATGACCTGAGCCCAAGGCAGACGCTTAACTGACTGCGCCACCCAGCACCCCAAGGGACAAGATTCTATTACAGAGACCAGTGAGACGGAGAAAGGGACTTACCCAAGGTCATACAACTAGTTGGAAGTTGGTTTGAGATTAGAAGCTTGACCAGGGGTTGGCTAACCCTCCCCATGAAGAGGCAGGTAAACGTTCTCGGCTTTGCGGGCCACGGGGCCTCTGGGCCGACGATTCAGCTCTGCCAGCTGCTTGCAGCAAAGCCGCCAGAGACGACACGGAAACAGACAAGCCTGTCTGTTTCCCAGTAAAACCCGCTTTTCACCTATCTTTGTATGTCACAAAATATCATTCTTCTTTTGAGCCCCCTGCCAACCACCACCACCGTTTAAAAATTTAAAAACCATTCTGAACTCACAGACCATACAGAAACAGGCCTGTGGGCAGTGGTTCGCCAATCCCCAACCACTGGGGGGACTGGTCGATGTCTAGAGCTCCACAACGCCAAATAAGACAAATCAGGGCCGTTCTCTAGCTTACTGCAATTTTAATGACCAGTCTGGTGCAACCACTTGCCACCCAACCCGGGACCGAAACCCCAGTCCCTAGGTGTCCAGCTGCAACACCGCCGCACACCCACACACACACACGTAGTCTTAAGACTTCAGCAGAAATGCTTTTTATAGAATTTCTGCACAAATTTTAAAGTTAAACTCTCCACAAACTCACCAACAGCGCATGCTCAAGCCATGCTCTGCATTAATAAGTGCACAAGGCGTTCCCAAAACCAGCACAGGAAGCTTCCTTAAATCCAGGGTTGAGGTGGGGGTGGGGTGGCGCTGACACCTCGCCCCTCCCTCAGCAAGAAAGTTTCAGTCTGTATTCAGTTTAAAAAAAAAAAAAATCTGGCCAGAAAGGGGTTAATGCCCTTCCAGAGCTGTGATCTGATAAATGGCTGTGCAGAAAGCAGGTTCCCTCACTTTGAGATATGATGTCACTAACCTTTATTGATCCACTATCAGAGAACTTTGCTTATCTCTCTCCTGTGATATACTGCCCCTCCTGTGCTCAACTAGTGTTTAATACACTGCCGGGTGCCCCGCACTCCCCATCGCTCAACACTATGGAGCGAGGCTGCCACGCGGGCCAATATTTTATAGCTGGGCCTTGCCAGGACAGAAGACTCCCTGCGACTGTGGGGAGGGGAGGGCCCACCTGCCATGGCCTTCCCACTGCAGATCCCAGATGCACCTCCCCCGAGGGCCGGGGGAGCACGGATGGGGCCAGGCCAGAGCTTCTCCTTCTGTTTCTTTTTTAAAGCAGCACAGGCTCCAGTCTCTCTCCCTTTCTCGACCGTGACAAGCCAATGGTCAGCCCTACTCATTCATGCGGCAGAACGCAAGCACCTCCAAGTTAAACCTCCTGCGGGAAAAGGGAGCTTCCTGGGATCCAGTCCACAGTCGCAAGACCTCTGTCCACCAGAAGGTGGGAAACACGGTGCATCCAGGTGCCAGCCAGTCACTGAAGAAGAATCGTGCCAGAAGGAAGGCCGGAGAACGTAACATAAGCAGATGCAGCCAAACTCAGATCCCCAGAGATAACAGGGTACCGGGGCCCTCACCGGGTTTGGGGTTCTCCACCTTCCCCTCACAACACATATGCAAACTGTGAGACACAGCCCACTCCCCCACCATGGGCAGGAGAGTCAGCAAGTGCCCACACCCAGGGCAAGAGTACTACAACCGAAGACAGGGTGCTGGCATCGGAGCCGGCATCAGAGCTGCTGTCGGCACCCTGTCCCTCATTCAACCCCTCAGAGTGGCTCTCCCCCTCCATGGAGATCCTACCTGCCCCTGGGGGAGCCCTCAGACAGTCTAGCTCCTCCCCTCGCCATCCCCTCCAACAGAGGGGGGGGGCAGCCAGGAAAAGTCAGCACACCCTTCCACTGCCCCAGGGCACCCAGAATTTGCCTAATTGAACATTAACAAGTTGCTACAATAAAGTTCCTCTGTTGTGAGCTAGAAACCTTTTCGGCAACAACAACAGAAGTCTTGTTACAAACTGTTCTCAAAGCCAGGCCTCAGCCTCGACAGGTGTGAACAAGATTTAAACACCTCCTACAACACAATGCAATCCAAACAAAGGGGAAAGTCAATCCCAACCTCCTGGGGTTTCTCCTTGTCTAACATCTCCTTCACTCACTCCGCCCAAGGGAGCCAAGGGAAGCTTGGAGAGGCTGTCTCCTCCCGCCCCCATGCAAGGAGACCTGACCCACCCTGAAGCACCTCAGGCATGCAGCTATCTTAGTCGCCCTCTGGCAGTTTTGCAAGGCCTGGGCTAAGAAGGGGAGGCCATTCTTGCCCCCCCCCATGCACCTTCCATTCTCCCCCCTAACTCAGCTAGCTGATGAACCCCCTGGCAGACTGCCCACATTACCCGACCTGAGCTCACCATCAACCTCTCCCACTTGGGGTGAAGAGAGGGAGAAGACAGTGGAAAACCAGAAATACTCCCAGGGAACAGGGTCTACATTGTTCTACTAACTGGGACGTAGGCACTTCCCAACACTTCCTTCCTCACAGTGCTGGAGAATGGGACTCCAGGGCTGAATGTTTTGCTTAAAAAACAAACAAACAAACAAAAAACTTTGAGGGGTGCCTGCCTAGCTCGTTGGGTAGACCATGTGATTCTCGATGTCAGGGGTCATGAGTTCAAGCCCCATACTGGATGTGGAGCCTACTTTAAAAAAATTGAGTAACGCTCATGGTAGAAACACAATAAAGTGTGTGTCGGACAAGGGAAGAATTATCCCTCCAACTGATTCCCCCCCCCCCCCCCGGAGTATTAGAACGGAGCATTTATCTGGAGATTCCTTCTCAAAGTCAACCACATAAACGGGACTTGAAAGGAGCTTATCAGATGAACGATGTCCCCAAAGCACTATGGAAGAAAGTGGGCATCCCGGGAGAGAACTCTAGGAGCCCCACTGTTGCTGCAGGGACATCTTTAATCTGTTGTTATTGTTACTCAACTTGAAACCAGTGAGCAAGGGGTAGACAGGGGAGTGACAGTAGGGGTACCGTGGGCAAAAGTTACAACGGACAAAGAAATGGATTCTCTCTCCTGCTTTCCTCTGCTCCAATGAGAATGGAGCATACCTCCAGTCATTCCTCTCTCGGGTAGCCCCTCAGATCTCTTCTTTTCCACAAACTCGCAAGCATTTATTCTTTTTTAAGTGGCAAACACAGTTTTTAATTAAAAAAAAAAAACAAAAAAAGCATCTCCTATTTTCTTCCAGTCCAAAACTCAAAAATATATTTAAAAGTGAGACACAGTTGGGGGACCTCACAGGCTCAGTTAGAAGAGCATGCTTCTCTTGATCTCGGCGTTGTGAGTTCAAGCCCCACGTGAAGTGTAGAGATTAACTGAGAAAAATAAAACATTTCTTTAAAAAGTAAGAGACAGTCATAAAATCTCCAAAAGGAGCTACTCTCAACTTTATCTCCAAACTTGGAGCAAATTCAAGGGTAAGAGTGTTGCAGACTTTCTATGAGATGTAAGCAACCACCTGGGTGGAATTGGTTTTCCAGCCATTTTTAGAAGGAACCTGTGGCATGAACACCAATCCCATACAAAGAGTTAAACTGGTTCATTTTCTTCCACACTCCCCTTTCTAAGCAAAGCAAGTGCCCCCTACCCTCTGGAAGGACAGCAGTCCCCTGGTAAAACAACAACAAAAAAGGTTCTAAAGCTCAAGTCCCCTTTCCAGGTAGCTGAGAGGATGTAATTGGTGAGGCAGGAGATTAGAAATATCGGCAGCCTCTAAGTAAGACTTTAATTTACTGGCAGATCAATAGAGCCGGGGTTATATTGGCAAAGTGTCTACAGCTCTATTGACTCACGTAAGGCCTCTTATCAATTTATCAGAAATCTGGAAGTCAGAAGATATTGTTTGAAGGGAAAAGAGGAAGAAAAAAAAAAAAGAAGAAGATGAAGAGACAGGGAGCGTGAGACAAAAGCCCGAGCAGTGAGAAACTGGGGTCCCCCAGTGACGAACTAGGTGTCAACAGTTTTATTACCGACGTGTCTCCTGGAAAGAAGGCCGCCATGATATAATTCAGAGTTCACTTGTCCCGCCACCACCACCACCACCACCACCCCAGCTCCCTCAGCCTTTTCCTGGGATCACATTGTCCATAAGCCTTGCATTCTTGGGGATGAGAATCCTACCAAAGCAGCTGGCTGTTTCTTCCAACAAGGAGCAGCTCCTTCCTTTGAGTTCCCATCAAAGTTGTAGGCAATGCACATGTGTGTCCCCCGGACCTTTTTCCGGGTGGATGAGGGGGGCCTCCGAGTGCCTCTCCAGCTCTGCCTTAGCCTCTCTTCCACGAAGCCATACAAGATTTTAAGGAAAAAGGTGATCTATCCCAGTGCCTCAACACTCTGAGCAGGTCAAGAAGGGTTGATCAGACTAACAATGGCACCTGATCTAAAAAATCATGAAGTAAATATGTTCACGTTCTATAAATGGAAGTCATGCATGAGTTTTCACAAATAATTCATCTTCATTTGAAAAGGGTTTTTGAGGGTGCCTGGGTGGCTCAGTTGGTTAAGCGACTGCCTTCAGCTCAGGTCATGATCCTGGAGACCCGAGATCGAGCCCCACATCAGGCTCCCTGCTCGGGGGGAAGCCTGCTTCTCCCTCTCTCACTCCCCCTGCTTGTGTTCCCTCTCTGGCTGTGTTTCTCTCTGTCAAATAAATAAAAAAATCTTTTTTTTAAAAAGCAATATCCCGGATAACAGACAAAAAAAAAAATACAGAAACAAAACCAAAAACAAACAGGAAAAAAAGTAAACATTAACACTTCGCCGGACCTAAATGTCCACACCAATGGACGAAGGACACAGGAAGACATAAAGTTCCTGAGATTTTCTATTAGACAACTCTAGGACCAGGTCATGAAGACACTGAGGATTTGGAGCCATCCAGTTATCAGGAGGCTGAAGGAGAAGCAATTTTACTTGGTTGAGAGGAATCGCAACCTGCGTTTGACAATCCATTTTGGTTCCTGCCTCATACAACAAATTTCTGCTTAATTGCTGTTTTGCATTTCGTTGAGACATCAAGTAAACAGTACTTAAGTGTTTCCAGACAAAAACAATAACTCACTAATGACTAAGGCACTGCTAATTAAAATGCCCCTGTAATGGCATGACTGGACTCCGAGCCACCACAGCCAACAGAAGAACTTCCTGGGACTTGAACACACGAACCAGAAGGCAATGGATGGAAGGATGATGTTCCCCTCCTTCCCCTGCAGGTCACAATGGTCCTCTGGCTGCAAACAAGGGTGCCCTTGGCTGCGACCAGGTTGTGAGAAGTGCGGAGGAAGAGATGAGCGTGGGGAAGTGAGAGCACCGGGATTTCAGAGGGAATACTGGCTCGCTAACAGAACATACATTCTGGAACCTTGTGGGAAAAGTGACCCTGTGTGGCCCTCCAGACGTTGAATTCCCATGTTTCTCAGAGGAAAAGAATACAAATGTCCCAACCTGGTAAGGGCGAAAGCAACGAGATATGCCACAATAACCACACGGATCCTCTGCCATACTTCCTGGGGTGGGGGTGGGGTGTCCAAAACCTTAAGATCCTAAGTATCATTTAAACAAGAAGCAGGAGTCAGGCAAAATGAAGCAAAGGTATACCACGTCACCTGGTCGGTGCTAAGGTCTCAGTTTAAGCAGAGTCAAAATCCACGAGCGCATCTGACAAACGAAGGGGAACACAGGAAATTACTCTTTTCCTCCGCAAACAAGAGATCAAAATCAACAGACCTCTCCCTTCAGAAGAGCTTTCCTCTCTGCGCCCTTCAGCTTTCATTCCTACAGACAGGGGCCTCCCAACATCACTTTCTAAATCTCACCATTCAAAACCAGGAGGAGGCGGGCCCCTAGGCCTGGGGCTTGCAGAGGACCCTATCTTCCTCCTGGGGCGGGGGTAGGTTAGAGACCTGCTTGTTAGCACTGGGAGAGGGTGAGGGAATGCCCCTCTGCATTCAAGCTCAGACCCTTTAGGTATATAAAATCGGAACGGCACAACCGTTTACAGTTACCTAAATGTTGAAATAAACTAATCAGAGACTGAGTGGAGGGGTTTCCGGGCAGGGCAATGGCCAGACAGACCTCAGTACAGGGGGGAAGCTGGCGCAGGATGGGGAAAGGGGAAGAAGGCGAAAGGACACTGTCGCTTCTCTGTCCTTTCTCCGGGCTGAAGGCGAGGAGCAGGCCAGGCTCCCCTTTCCACCCGACCCCCAATGCTTCCCCCCACCCCAAGCCTGAGCCCTCCTGGACTCCTCACAGCCCATCTTGATTTCCTCCCAAGACTGTGTAAGGTTGGAGAAAAAGGACAGCAGGATGGCACAGAGGGGAAGGGGACTGGTACACTCAATGCAAATAAACCCAGGGCAGCCTTTTAAACCACAAGCTCAAGCCAGGGGAGCATCCCCTCAGTGGAAAGGGAACCTCTGCCACCAGACTTCACTTTGCCCCTCCCCCCCACACACACAAACAGGGTTCCTGCCAGCACCTCCACGCAGCCCATGGCCGTCTTCGAGGGAGGAGGACGCTAGAAGAGGAAGGGAAACTCCCCTTGTCTGGCTGAAGAAGAAACTTCCCCCTCCTTCCAGGAGGGGTGGGGTCGACTGGTGCGCAGCAACTGTTGCTGTGGGAGAAGTGCGTCCCGGGGTGCCCACCACCCCCCCTCTGGCTTCCAGCACCCCGGGGTCAGGGCAGACCGGCTCGCGGAGCTGCTGGATATGCTGGGCGTAAGGCCTGACCAGAGCCTCGACAACGTGCACGGTTTCAACTTGACTGGGGAAGGGGGGTGGGCTGGCTCCTGGCACTCTTTTTAAATGCAGATTTGAACTTTTCACCCAGGGTCAGACAGCTGCGCTACTTCGTCCCCAGCAGAGGCCGGCGCCGGGGGCCACTCAACCTCACACTTTCACAGTTTTTTTCCTGCCGGTTGAAGGAATCAGATACCTCCCTCCCTAAAACCCCAAACCCACACCCTCCTCTCAGCTTACCGGGGGCACAAATCCCACCGTCCTCCCCCCAGGAGGCCCTGGAATCAGCAGAGGCTGGCTGTGTGCCCTGGACACAGCACCGCTGAAGGAAAACTGGGCTGATCCCGAGCATCCACTAAGGAAGGCGAAAACCACTAGTGAGAAAAGCCCAGTCCTTCACGGCTGCTCAGAAGGAAGATGCACCCTTTGTGGGCCTCGCTCTCCCTCTGCTCCGTCTGTTAGCAGAAGCCGGGGGGTAGCTTTCCCGGCCTGCTACTGTACTCGTCACAGCTCTAAAGGCAGCAGGTCCTCAGCCACCTAGCTTTGAGAAGTCACTTCATAACTGAACAGGAGAAAAATATTAACAGCCTGTTAAATTAGAAAAAAAAAAGGAGTTTAGGGGCCCTTGGCTGGCTCAATCAGTAGAGCATATGACTCCTGATATCAGGGTCATGAGTTCAAGCCCCATGTTGGGCAGGGAGTCTATTTAATTTTTTTTAAGTTCTGCTCTCATCTTTAAAAAAAGATGTAAGGTGGTTTCTGAGTTTTCCTTATCACCCTCTGTCCCTCCCTTTCACCTCCTGCAGCCAGAGATGTCCAAGGGCCCCAGACTACAGAAAATAGGGCTATGTGCATGGCATTAAGATACTGTGAGAAATCAGAAATCCAAAAGAAACACTAGGGGAAGAGAAGAAGGGTGTTCTGGTTGGGCCTGGGGGCCTGGTCAACAGCAATCCCTGCACTGCAGACTCCAGAAGGAAGGCCCCTCCAGGTGACACGCTGCACCTGCCAGCCACACCTCCCAGCACACTCCGGGCGGCCTGAGTGACGGCAGAAAGGAGAGCGTGCGGGTGACCCACTCATCTGAGGTCCCAGATCCACACGCAGTCCTGCCCTGGTACAAAGCAGCAAGGGTGTTGTCCTCAACACCCCAGAACTCACGCCAGAGCATAGCTGCTCTGCTCTGCCGCCCCCCCCCCCGCCCCCCACCGGGCTCTGGCCCACCTTGTGGCCACTGTTGGGATTCCTGTTTGGAAAGGCCTCCAAATCCAGGCAGGCAGATGCCTCCTCCTTCCACCTGTGTGGACAGCGGCAGGAAGCAACTTATAAGACATCGGCAGAGCAGCATCCTAATTTTTGCCTCCTGACAATCCCGTGAGGGTGTGAGGGGAGCCATGCCATTTTAATAGAAGAAACTGTGTGCAGTTGAGGCCTGTACCCCTAAACGCCAAGCAGCGGAAGCAGGTGGTCACAAGAGACAACGGGCGACTCAGCTCCATCAGAGGAATGCAACGGAGGAGCCCAGGGCAGCATCGTTTTAAGTGAGCCCTGCCTGGTCCAAGAGGGAGCCACTAGCCCCTGTGGCCACCGAGCCTGTGAAACCGACTGGATGTATGAAACACACAGGATTTTCTTAACTATGAAAACGTCTCATTAAGAGTCTTTTTTATCCTGATAATATGTTAAAATGACACCATTTCTGGTATACTGGGCTAAATAAAATACAAAATTAATTCCACCACTTTCTTTCTAATTGTTTGAATGTGGCTACTAGAAAACTTGAAGTTACACATGTGATTCGTACTGTGTTCTATCTAGAGTAGTGCTGTCCTAGAGCCTCAGTCTGCCTTCCAACTTTTTTTTTTTTAAAGATTTTATTTATTTGACAGAGAGAAACACAGCCAGAGAGGGAACACAAAGCAGTGGGAGTGAGAGAGGGAGAAGCAGGCTTCCCGCCGAGCAGGGAGCCCCATGTGGGGCTCGATCTTGGGTCTCTGGGATCATGACCTGAGCCAAAGGCAGATGCTTAATGACTGAGCCACCCAGGCGCCCAGGTATACTTGAATTTTAATTTCTAAAATAATATTGTTGTAACTCTATTTTTCCTATGTTTAACTGAGAAAGGTCTAAAAATCATTGGCTTTTCTTATTTAAGTATTATTTACTGTGTTGTGTCGCTTAACCAACTGAGCCACCCAGGCGCCCCATGCCTTCCAACTTCTGATCAGCCAAGAGCTCAGTGTCCTTCAGTATGACTAAGACAGAATTTTTTCAGGTCTATTTTGAACAGCCCCCTAAAGCTACAATGTACCAACTTCCAAGTGATACTTCTAAGTGTCCCGAAAATTTTTAGTATCCAAATAACCCACATGCCAAACTGCAAGTATAATTTAAGGAGGGGGAAAAAAACTGGAAGGTGAATTCAAGTGTCTATTGGAAGCTAGACAAGGTCAGGGGCATGGTGCACCTCTTCCAAAACATCATCAATTACTTGAGACCAAAAGTTTGCTTTAAAAAAAAAAAAAGTTGTTTGTTGTGGTTTAATGCAAGGATCGCCTATGACAAGCCTTGCCTAGTAATACTCTAGCTTGACTTCCTACTGTCAAAAGCAGAGTCTCCCTCCCTTTAATTGCCCTCCCCATCCCATAAAATACGCCCAGCAGGAGCCTGGTACCAACTCCCCCCCCCCTTCCCAGTATACAGACACTTTAAAATGGGGAGAGGAGGGGGAGGAGGAGCAGAGACCACAGACAAGGCCCCTTTCCTATTAGAAAGTGCCCATCCTACCACCAGGGATCACAGGCCAGTCTCATTTCTCCATGTAAATGAACTTTTTAGCCACCTCCTCAAAGAAGAAAAGCTGCACAGATGCCGAAGGCTTCGTCCTGGGGCACACAATTACAGCCATTTGCATTCCTCCAGCAGCAGGATTAACAGAGGAATGTGCTTTGCAGCTTTGTGGGGGGAAAAGGAGTTTAGCAAGAAAGGAATGGGGGGGGTATTGCTCCCTGGTCTGTCCATCTGAAGCTCTAGGATACACTTCCACCTCTCTGAGAGTCAGAACGTGGAAATAACTCCTGCTCAGGCTTTCTAAAGAGGAGGAGGTTGAAAAGGCCAGGGAGGGGGAGCAGGCGGCAGGAGGCAGGAGGGAGGGGGGCCTCTGTGTATTAGGGGAACTGCCCCTCCTGGTGCTTTGATCCCCTCCGTCGCTAGGAGAAACCAACTTTTCTCCTTGGGTTAATCAAAACCAAATTACCCAGGAATGTGGCAGGACAGGTCTGAGCTTCCAGGTCCCTTTGTCTTTGAGGATTTAAAATGAAAAAATAAAAATTTTTTAAAGCAGATGGCAGTGGCTTAGGGGATAGGTAAACTGAAGAGTCTGAAGGAACTTTAGACCACATCCCCCACCCTCAAAAAAAAATGGTATCTGTAAACACACTCCAATCTATCCATAAATAAGTTATTTTTGTGATTAAGTCCAAAACTCAGAACTTCCCATTGTATCCCTTACTGCCCCTCAAGAGAAGCTCCCCCAACACCGACCAGAATGTAACTGTCAAACTGCAAGTAAGAAGCCATGCGCGATTTAACAACGCCGAAATGCCATGACCTGGTTGTAAAAATGTATTAAAAACCAAGTCCCTAGTAGTTGAAGAACACATTTTTCCAAGCACAAAGCTTGGGACTATTCTGTGGTGCAAGGTGCTTCCTAGGGAATCCTGGGGTAGGAAGGTGAGGCAGCCAGTCGCTGTTCAAATGCGTCCCTCAAATTAAGGGTGGCTTTGTAAGCCTCAGGACCTCTTGAAGCTGGAAGAATGGCAGCGTTTAGGGACCGGCTCCATGTAGGGATGAAAGGGTATCATGGGGGACAGAAGATCCTACTTCGCATCTGCTTTCCAGAAAAAGTGAGGATCTCACCACCCAACACAGTCCTGTCTGCTAGGAATGTGTGCTGGGTGTGCTGGGCAGTGCAGAGACACTGCTTCAGTAACTGGAGAGGCAACAGGAAAAGGCTGACCTCAGAGAGGAAAGGAACCTGGGGGCCGGAGCTATATTAAGGCCTCCACATGTCCTCCGGCTCGCACCTCTGGCGGGCTTGTGGCACCGTGGGAGGTGTGGCCCTGCAGGCCAGGCTTCTGGGACTACGGTGCCACAGCCCAGCTCACATTATTATTAGGGACAGCTAGGAGCGAGGTGTCAAGGCTCGGTAGCAGGAATACAGGAATACGGAACAGCTCTTTGTGCATTATAAAATGTCGCTCTGCTTCCCTGAAAAACCTGATGAGCTCCCACTGCCCCGCTCCAAAAAATGCTAAAATAAACAAACAGAGCACCAATCTGTTAAGCTACAGAGTCTGGACTGCAAAGATAAAATGAGGCCAACGCACAGGCCTCATGACCAGCTCACCATAAATTGTAACTGGCCCCAGGCCTGTGATTATCTGGGAGGTTGCACTAAAGTAACTTTTAAAATACTCTTCACCTTATCTTCGGGCCCAGTCAAACACACACATACATCACCAGTCTCAGATCTCTGCCATTAGTGTTCCATTTAGACTTTCCAAAACAAGGTCATCCCAGTAGGCCCTTGCCCTGTTTCCGGTCACAGCTGCGGACTTTCACCCCCTTCTGCAACAAAAGGGGCCTTGTACACAAAATTAACCCAAGCCATTAGTCTGTGTGGTGTTAGAGAGTACATTGAGCCCTTGGGATATTTACCCTCTTTCCAGGCTCGCCCAGGGTACTGCCCAGAGGGCCTCCCCCACGGAGGCCCGGAGGCCCGGGGGAGCTTCCCCAGAGATTAGAGGCCCAGCTCCCTCTGCCTCACTCCAAGCTCCTCTCCTCAGCTGCAGCTGTGCAGTCAAGGCCCCACTTTTCAGAGAATAAATATAAAGCCTTCTTTTTTTTTTTTAAGAAAGAAGCAAAAAAACATAAGTAAATTTCTCCCAGACTCAGTAGAACATTTGATTTCAGGGCTGACAAGAGCTGGAATCATCCTAGGTCTTACTGAGCTGTCCAACAGGGTAGAGGCCACCACCAGAATCAAGCCAGGGCTGAGCTGTCCCATGGGGTAGCCACTAGCCACATATGGCTCCCAAGCTTTGGAAAGGCAGCTGGTCCCAACAGCTTCAACAAGAGGGTCATGGCAATACTGCGAGTTGCATCAAATTATATATGTATCTTATGTATTTTAAGATTTTTTATTTCTAAGTAATCTCTATAACCAAGGGGGGGGGTCGAACTTACAACCCCTAGAACAAGAATTGCACGCTCTACTGACTGAGCTCACCGGGCACCTCTATTTTAGACTTCATTCTACCTGCTTCTTTTTACTTTTGTTAACATGACCACTAGAAAATGTAACTTAGGGCGCCTGGGTGGCTCAGTGAGTTAAAGCCTCTGCCTTCCGCTCAGGTCATGATCTCAGGGTCCTGGATTGAGCCCTGAGTTGGGTTCTCTGCTCAGCAGGGAGCCTGCTTCCTCCTCTCTCTCTGCCTGCCTCTCTGCCTACTTGTGATCTGTCAAATAAATAAATAAAATATTTTTAAAAAAAAGAAAGAAAGAAAGAAAGAAAGAAAGAAAGAAAGAAAGAAAACGTAACTTACGTTTAGGGCTTGGGTTCTATTTTGGTGGGACAGCACTCCAGAGGACAAAAATGACAAAACCTCAAACAGGAGCCCAGTACCATGCCCTAAAAGGAAAGGGTCTCAATTTTCAAATGCTAAAAAAGATCATAAAATTAAGCAAATGTCAGCATCTGAGATCTGCCAGGTCACAGCACAAACTCAGAGGCTGGGCAACATGTCTACCTTGGAGGAGGAAGCAGGAATCTACCATCTTTTTATCCCAGAGAAATAAATGTAATCTCTTTCCCAATGATTCTCAAGCTGGGGTGATTCTGCCTCCCCAGGAGACAGTGGGCAATTCCTCAAGACATTTTTGTTTGGGCAGGGGAATGTGTGTGCTACTAAGTGGGGAGAAGTCAGGGATGCATCCCACGTCCTCCAACAAAGAATTACCCAACCCCAAATGTCAACAGTGATCACACACATGCAGGAAGCAACTAGAACTGAGGTCCACTCAAGCACATTTCAATACTGAGGTTTCCAGGGGCAGGGGGCTGAAGGCGGCACCCCTTTGCAAAATGGTTTCTATACACACTCAGAAGTGGTAACAATGTTTAGTGGTATCACGGAAAAAAAAAATAATGTTAAAACAACACTTTCTCACCAGACTGAGGTCAGAGTGTCAAGGGTTGATAGATCTGGGTAGCTCTGTTTCTCAAACAAGTAGGTAAAACGTGGGCTTTACAATGTTCATCGCAGCAATGGCCACAATCACCAAAGTGTGGAAAGAGCCAAGATGCCCTTCAACAGATGAATGGATAAAAAAGATATGGCCCATATATACAATGGAATATTATGTCTCCATCAGAAAGGATGAATACCCAACTTTTGTAGCAACATGGACTGGATTGGAAGAGATTATGCTGAGTGAAATAAGCCAAGTAGATAAAAGTCAAGTATCACATGGTTTTCACTTACTTGTGGTGCATAAGGGGTAATATAGAAGACAGTAGGAGAAGGAAATGGGAAGTAGGGTAAATCGGGGAGGGAAACGAAACATAAGAGACTTTGGACTCAGAAACAAACTGAGGGTCTTGGAGGGGGGGAGACAGGGATGGGTGAGCCTGGTGGTGGGTATTGAGGGCATGTATTGCATGGAGCACTGGGTGTGGGGCATAAATAATAAATCTTGGAACACTTAAAAAATAAACAAACAAAAAAGCACCGTGGGGTTTAAAACTCAGAGCAATGTGAGCCAGATTGCCCTGCATGCGAAGGAACAATATTCACAGGGGATTTCAACTGGGCCAGTCATTTGCATGCCCATCCCTGACGACAGAGGTTCCAGCGATGGGAGACAGAGCAGCAAGGAGCTGTGATTGGATCTGCAGGGACAGGAAGGGGACAGGGCAAGGGATGGAGGAGGCCAAGACAGGAAGAGCGCAGGGATGAATGAGAACAGTCCCTTTGGCAGAGCCAACTGGAAGGCAGAGCAGGAAGGGGGGCGTGGGGGGGGGAGGCAGATGATAATTAACTCAGCAAGTTGATAGTATTTGCATATAAATGCCTCCACAAATCACTACAAACAAGCCAGGACAAGTCAGGCCTATTAGCATATACAAGCCAGCCCGAGAAGGCCGCTCTAGGTGGGTCACTGCGTGGGCTGCGCACTTAGAAGGCGGCCTGCCAGCTTTCAGGGGGCAGGGTAGGGGGCAGGGTGGGGGGCAAATGAGGGAAAGGCTAGGGAGGATGAGGACACTCTGTCTATTTCACTCCTGAACACATTTAGTTGCAGGATGTCAAAAGAGTTGGCCTTATTCCCAACCCATAAGGGGAGAGCTGAAGAAATGCTGGACCTTTGAATTTCTTTCTTTCAGGGTGCTAGGAAACAAAAGGTAGCAGAGGCCAGCCGCAGCCCCAAAGGACACACAGAGGAAAAGCATACTGAGAAGGGCACTATTATGTGTGGGGAGGGTACTCAACATGCTAAGTGCTGGGAAGATGGTTTGCTCCTCAACTGAATTCCCCTTATAGATGTGACATGTATACTGTGCCCATTTTATAGATGAAGGAAGTAAGGCTCAGAGAGGTTCAAGGATTGGTTCACAGTCACACAGGTAGGCCAGACCAGAGCTGGGCCTCAGGTCTGGGACCTCACCAGATAGAGACAGGCTGGAGCAGAGTGAAGAACAGGAGCCAGATCCCCCCCAAAGCAGGTTCATTTGAATCACCTCTGCTTCTCCCGCAAAACCTAGTGTGAAGGAAAGACCACCACCCACCCACCCCCGTTTTAAGGTCTGGTTCATAAATCGCTCTGTGACCCTGAACTGACCTCTCCCCAGTTTTACTGTGTAATTACCTCATTCCTTCAACCAATGAGGAAGACTGCACCTCCCTCCCATTAGACACTGGGGAGATGCCAGGATTTCCTCTATTCGCCAATTTCTTCCCTGTGCAGACCATTGTTACAGCTTTCCCAGCAAGGGCAAAATAAAACAATGGTCCTTTCCCTAAATGTAGAGGTTCTCCACTTTCCCTGAGGATACCTCTGCCTCTGGATTTCATACCTGCTGCAGGAAAAACCAGCCTCAACTTCTTTGAAAATGTCAGTGGTGATGGTAGTGGGGGGGGAGGGGACCTATCACTTTCACTACTGCCATCCTTGACCTGGAACTACGTTTTAAAAGTCAGCCAGGTAGACCTAGGTGACAAGCGTGCATATAGCCAGGTGTAAGAGTCACAGTCTTTATCAAAGCCTGTCCACTGGCAATAATTATGTGCCGAATATAAAAGTGACCCCATTTGGGAACCTGGCAGAACAGGGGTGCTATTTAAAAACAGTCACTTCGGGGCGCCTGGGTGGCTCAGTCGTTGGGCGGCTGCCTTCAACTCAGGTCACGATCCAGGAGTCCTGGGATCGGACCCCCATGGGGCTCCCTGCTTGGTGTGAGGATTGCTTCTCCCTGTCTCACTCCCCTGCTTGTGTTCCCTCTCTAGCTGTGTTTCTCACTGTCAGATAAATAAATAAAATCTAAATAAATAAGTAAATACATAAATAAAAGCAGTCACTTCAAGGGGCACCTGGGTGGCTCAGTAGGTTGGGAGTCTGCCTCCAGCTCTCATTGTGATCTTGGGGTCCTGGGATCGAGTCCCGCATTGGGTTCCCTGCTCAGTGCAGAGTCTGCTTCTCCCTCTTTCCCAGCTCCTGCGCTTACTTTCTCTCATAAATACATAAAATCTTTTTTAAAAAAAGTCACTGCAGCGGAGATCCACAGGCTTCTGAAGTGTCCAGAAGTCGACATGACACTTGAGCAAGGATGCAGATGTTCCATGGAGAAATACAGAGCTGTTACGAGGAAAGCCAAAGCCACTCCCTCCACAAGCTCAAATGTACATTAAGAACCAAGGCCCTGAGCCAAAGAGCATTTTAGGAAGCAGGGACTGAAATGGTGGAAGACGCTTGCACTGTTTCTTGAGCAGTTAAGAAAAATTGGTTAAAAAAAAAAAAAGAAGAAGGAAAAGTTGCTAAGAAGGAGGAAAAAAAAGCACACATCTTTTTTAGCACATTTGCACTGGACAAAAAGATGTCAGGATGAGAAAAGCTGTCCAAAACAGGCCATTCAGAGACCGTAAGTATATGAAGCAAATAAGTTCATGTCTACACATATGTACGTTTTATAGACTTACAAGAGCTAAAACTCTTTTGAAAAGAACTTTTTATACACTGAAGGGAGACTGCCATATTTGAACAGGCACTTATATGACTCTGGGAGGGTAGGGGCAGTGCTGAGCTGAAACCCCTTGGTCTTTTCTTCCCGCAGCTCATCTGACTCTAGCCTCTCCGCTCAGGAGATTCAAGCGAGCAGTCACACAGCTGCCTGAGACCTGACAGTTCAAGACTGAAATGCAGAGCCCACGACAGAGAAGTGCATTCAAACCGGGCTCAGCCAGTACACTAAGAAAGAAACACTTTCCTCCAGTCACGTTCCTGGATGAAACCAAGAAACCAGCAAAGTTGGTTTTTGTGTGCCCCCCTGCCCCACCCCCAATCTCCAAGAAGTTCAGCCCTTCTTACCCCTGAGGAAGTCTATACACTGCCCCCTGGCCAGGCTACAAGCAGCCACCATGCTCTGGCCCCAGTCACCCAAACACCCAGCTCTTCTCTTTAGCTACTGCTCCCCCTCAACACACCCGTACATAAGTACACGTACACACACACAAACACACACACGCACATTAACGCCAAGACACACTCTCTCACATATACGAACGAAGTAGGAAGGTCTGAGCAGTCACCGGCCCCTGCCTCCAGAAGCAAGAGATTGGGGGGGGGGGGGTGTCTCACTCTCAGATCAAAGGTTTGTGGCCAAAATCACTTTCAGGACAGTGCGTGAAATCGGCAGCAGATGAAAATTCCACTGTCTTTTCACACAGCCCAACGGAGCCAGTTTTCCCAGTTCAGAGTCTTCCTACAGATGACTGAAAATATTCTGTAAACTCCCCCAATGTTGCCCCAAAAGGCCCACTTAAAAAAATTAAAGACAAGATAATCATTTAAGAAAGCCTTTAAGGCCATTATGTGATTAGCAGAAGAGAAGGGGAGAAGGCTGTTGGTGCTTCCCCATCTTCACAAAGAGTGGTCTGCAAAGGGGTTTTCATGGCTTCAGTTCCAAATCAGCAAGAGCCAGAGGGAGCAGGGGGTGGGAACGGGAGTGCCTGCTCTGCCCACCCCACTCCTCCCTTCCAGAGAAGCCTGAGACCCACCTCAAGGAGGGAAGAGGATGGGAAAATCTCAAAGGAGGCACAAAACTCACAGCGTGAGCAGCTGAACCACCTCAGCCCCCCACCCCTCCCCATCCCACCCCACACCCAGGACACAGGGCAGGTTCTCTGGAGGGGTGCACCCAAACCCCCAGGCATTAATCCTCATGTTGACAAGACTGTGTGATGGCCCTCCCGTGGGAAGGGAGAAGGGCTCACCCAAAAGGCAGATTAAGCCTAGGCATTTTACTCAGAGGCCCTGTCAGGGGTTAAAACCAACAACACAGAAATCTTACTCTGAAACAAAGCCAACTTTGTCACCTAGCAAACTTTCTCTGTCTCATTTCCCATTTTCACTCACAGCCCTGTCCTTGCAAAGGCAAGAAACTCCAGCGATTAAGGGTGAAAGAAGGGAAGAATCATCAAAGGAAAAAAAAAATAACCTTTAAAAGTTATAAATGAGAAGCGAGAAGCAAAGTCACCTTCCTTGGGCAAAGAACTCTCTAGAAACACACCCATCACGGCTAGACCACTCACTGCCTTGTCCTCACCATCCTGTCCCCTACCCCAAAGAATGGAAACCAGAAAACAAAACAAAACAAAACAACACATTCAAGTTGTCTCACTACACAAAGCACTTGTCAATTCTCAGTTTCAGTCTATACACGAGACACTGACCACATTGTGGGGAGGGGACCCTCTAACATCTGACTGTCCTCTTTGAACATGTGCAAAATGACAATCTGGCAGCCAACTTTACATCATATAGAAAGGAAATCTGACAGTTGTTGATTTTCTACTTTTTTCTCCTTAATCTGGATTTTGAGAGTGACTTGCCAATGAGCCAAGACTTTTGCCAGAGTTCCTCCCCTGGGGCGATCTGACTCAATCTTAGCTTCTGTATGTTTCTCCACTTGAGCAGCCTAAGGAGTCAGGACACTGCTTTGGAAAGAAAAGGCACTCTTTCAAGTCTGATGGAGACTAGCTCCTGCAAAGGCATTCCCTTGCCTGTATTCTATTAAAACCGAGCCCCCATTTCCCTTGACCGTGGTTTCTAACTCGGGCAGAGGATGGTGGTTCTGGGCTGTGCTGTGATTTCTAACAATCACCATTATGATCAAGCTCTCATACCAGAGCATTTGGATCCCCCTGTGAAGTACAGGGTAATGGAATCTGCCTTCCTGTTGTGTTTTTAGGGTAACGCCCCCATCCTGATTAATTACACCAGCCCTGGGAACCACAGTAAGCCCAACAGGCCCAAGCATTACAGAAGTGGGCCAGGCTAACAGCGAGCAACCACTTTAATAACCAATGAAAGCATAAACCACAGCACACACGGTCCTCGTTGACGTTGCAGAGTCAGGCACGTTATCCCAAGTGTCAGACACTTGGAGCTTGGAAGTTTCTTCAGGCCAGGATCACTATCACTGCTGTCTCCCCTGTAAGATGAGACTGAAACCTCTCAGGTTAGGAAGCAAACTAGATACTCTAAAAAGTGGGTGGAACAAGTCGCTTTCCCTTCTAGTGATGAGAGCGGTTCCCTACACTTTTATAAAATGTTGCTTAGTCACTTAAATATTTACATTTTAACATGGGGCTGTTGCAAGTCTACAAATCATTTCTTAGGTAAGGGTCTGCTCCCGACCCACTGGCATTTCCAGGCTCTCACAGCAACACTTTGGAAGCACAAAAGCAAAATAAAAGAAAAACAAAAACAAAACAACAACAAAAAACCCCTCCAATGCCCAAAAGCACACAGTGACAATAAGGACATAAGGACACACTCTCTGGATATGACTTGTGACCAGAACTGAGGGACCAGACTAAATAACCACCACCCCAGATGATACTTTGCTAGGATTCTGCAATCACAGATTTATTCTAATGAACTAACCACCTGTGGGTCACCCAAGGTGAGCCAGGCCTGTCCTGGGAGTGTCTAGTAATCATCATTTAAAGCCATAATGATGAAAACTGAAATCTCATTTATTTTAGCTCCTTGCCACCGGGCAGTCCAATTGGCACTGAGTTCAACCTGGCAGTTAGAGCCAACCCCAAAGCAGCAAGAAGGAAGGCACTTTGCTGTCCTGTTGGACGAGGCCAAACGGAGGCCTGCAGAGAGCACTGTTTTATTTGGGTCCTTTCCACCCTCCCTGAGTATTCATTGGTGCAAATAAAAGGCGGAAGGGAAGAAACCAAAATTAAAGTTTCAGGTGGTTGGGGAAGCGACTCAGTTTTTTTTTGTTTTGTTTTGTTTTTGTTTTTGGAAGAGTTACCAAGTGTTTCTCAATAGTTCCCTGTCAATCAAAACTGTTTTCAGGAGAACTGGAAAACAGTGGCTCTACCCCAGAAAAAGTGAAGCCGCTTCAAAAGAGAGCTTGGGAGAGGGAGGTGACCCATGTCAGAAAGACAGAAGGTCTCCAAGTCATTTAATTCCCTGTGATTCCAAAAGGGCTGATTTTAAAGTGTAAAAGTGCTTGCTTCTGCATCTGCCCCATGTTGTTAAATAACACTTGGGCAATTAAATAAAAGAGCAAAGTGTGACCCTAGCCCATTCTGAGAGGCACTTACACGCTCTCTGAAAACATGCTGGAAACTAAATGCAGACAATCTCCTTAGTCCTGTAATTTAAGGACAGGGGAGAGGAAAAGTTTCTCTTGGCCTTCACAGCCACACACACCCTCCGAAAGGGGGCCTTCGGGGTCTCTGCAAAAGAGAATGAACGCAAATGCAGGTGTGCAAACATCCAGGTGTAGGCCTCCCTCCAATGACTCCATTCTTGAAACCCCTCAATTATTTAGAACTGTGGACTCCTGACTTCCCACACATCCCACCTCTGTTCCTTAATTGCTCACGGTGTTCGGGTTGGGTAGGGAAGAATTCAGAATCTTGGGCCGCCAGTGGCTGTTATGATAACAAGGAACAGGCCAAGCTCCGGCCTGGCCTCTCTGGATCAGTTACCTTGGAAGGTGTCTGCTTTCCTCTCACATGCAGGTCTCTGCCCCAGCACTCGGGCTTCCTGCTCCAGCCCGGCCTCCTGGAACTCGTGATTTTTAGGGTTTCCCCCTTGAAACCTATCCAGAAACCGCAGCCATTAAAAGAACATGAAGGTTTGACACCTCCTGAATTTAGGAATGAGGGGACTCGAGGGGCCAACTCTGCAAACTCGCACCTGCTGCTTCATGGCAAAGAAACAAAGTTCCCCAGCTAGTGGGAGCGAGCTTTAAATTATACTCTATTTATTTAGTGACTTGTCTCCAAGGATCTCAAAGCATGGGGTGAAATAAGATGACGTGTAACTTTCTCACTATCTACCTTCCAGGATTAAGTTTGTTTTCCTGGCTCTGCCTTCATACATGACACCAAGCAGGCTTGGGCCCTAGGGAAAGGCCTTCGCCCTGTGTCCAAGTGGGGGGCCTCTCATCTCTGAGCTTGTCTGTCAGTGGCTTTTAGATTCTTCCAGGCCTGCTAAATGACACAAACAGGGGGTAGAGGCAGTGATGCCCCTCCTGGATCCACATGCTGACAGGTTTTGTTTAAACCAGTTTACATTCTGTGCACCACTAAGCCAGGCAATGCACTCTCCTAATACACCAGGCACCAGTGATGGTCTTTGCCCTCCAGGTGTTTTGCCATTCTTATAACGCAGGTATGTCCAAAGCAGAAAAGACCATTTTCCAGAAAGTTCTTTTCCCTCTGTAAGTCTGCAATGATTATTTTTCCCCCCTGCTATTGACCTAACTTGGGCAATCCTTTTCCTTTAACAGGACAAACGTCACAGCTCTCCCTTTTCTCCACTCCTCCCCACCAAAAGGTTTTTCCAGAGCCTGAACAAACTAAAATTAGAGGGTGGGCAAATGGATCTCCAAAGGTGCCTTCTAGCTCCAAAACTCTGATTCTCCCTTCAATTACTACACAATAAGCACATTCTTCGCATTGTTTCCAACTGACCAGTGACTTCTCCTGTGCTTAAAAGGGTGCATTTTAGGCAGAGGAACCCAAACTTTTAAATGACACTAGCACTGCAAGTATTCAGAAGGCAGGAAGTAATCTGAAAGCAAAATAGGAAGGAAGGAAAGAAGAAAGGAAGGAAGCGAGGAAGGAAGGGAGGGAGGGAGGGAGGGAGGGAGG